>JASCZW010008560.1:0-49497 GCA_034211315.2 Aedes japonicus
AACTAATGCACACCCTATGCACACTTAAGCTATTTGCCTATTTAACCGACTCGCTAACTATGAGGGAAAATGGGAAAAAATCTATATAAGGAAATTGAAGATTCTTCACGTTTTTTATTAAAGTTCACCTGAACTTTCACACCACGGCGCGATAACTTTACTGGACCGATCTCGCCTCTCCCACAAACCAGAACGAAGTGATCGAGTCAAGTTCTAAGCTCCTCAGATAAATCGCGAAATCTGTGTATCTCCATCACCGGAACTGACGCAAATCCACGAAGTGGAATTTCGTGAAGGTCGCTTATCGCCTTTACGCACACCACTTCCCTATTTGTTAGGAGAAAGCATTCCATTTCCTTTGTGGAAACGGTCTATAAACCTGATCCCACCCGAAGATTTACAAAAGCAAGGGGGGTCAACGATACTTGAACCTAGGTCGATAGCCGAGGCTCGCACATGGTAAAGTCCGTTTGGCTGACGATTTACACTCGGCGCCAGAATTTAACAAGGAACTCATTTTTCTTGTTGTATGCGAGGTGGAGCAAATGAATAAATGAACTCTAAAGCGTTTGGTACTCAAGATAAGTGAATAATTTACAAGGGGTAATTCAATAGGTATTTCAACATCTCTTTAATATGTACAAGTTTATTAAATCTACTAAATTCTAAATTCATATTCGTGGTACCGCCACATCATTCCTCACTAAATTTTCGAAAATTTGATTGGTCATTGAATTTTACAATTCAAAACCAATCAAATTTTCGAAGGATATCTGATTTTACTTCGACCGATACTCTTGATTTCCGGGGTCATATGTGGTCATCGTCAATGTATTGACTCTTCCTCAATTTACAAGCTATGATCAATCAATCACGCTAGCTACTGACCATCAGCGTTTTTCAACTCCGGTCTCCAGCGGAAAGCAAAAGTATCGTCAAAAGCAAAACAAAATCCTAAAAAAAAAATTTACAACAAAACTAAACTACTAATGAAATATTATTAAATTTCCCAAATTTGTTATCTCTCGAAATGCTGATCTTGATAAAACCAATAAACTTTAACATGCATAATCCAGACTGTTGGCGACACTGACACTCTTAAAATCTTTAAATTATACATATACGTATCAATCAAATTTTGAAAATAAATTCAAAAAAATAAACACCTGACACAAATACTAAAAAGAATTCGACACCAACCTCAGTGTAACAACTAAGTAACAGGTGTGATTTCTCCAAAACTATCACCGTAGTGAAAAATAACCGATGAATTATATTGACATCCAAACCTCAGGTCAACTCCTGACAACGACGGATTCAGTATAATTCACCATAAATGGGGAGTCTGTTTCACCTCCTGAAAAACTATCCAGAAATCTCTCCAGAAACCGTTCTCCATAAGCCATGAAACTCTAAAACATTGAACTAGAAAATTTTCATACCGTCGGGTAAATACCAACTACGAAAATCTTCCAAAAATTACTAATAACAAAATTTTCAATTCACTCACCCCTCACGTATCAGATACATTCACCCACGCATTCATTCTTCTCACTCATTCTTGCCAACGTCATGAACCCTGCTAGTGAACAAAAACAAAGTTTGACAGACCTTTGTCAGTGAAAGTGCGTCGGAAAAGTATTTCTTGCAGAAAATCGGTGGAAATGGTGGAAATGCACGGGTAAAACGACTGCCTTGCTGATTTGGATGGAAAAGGAAAGTGTGACAATGTCGTTCCATAGAAGATGTAAGTTTTAAAAGGGTTTTCTGTTTGTTCTTTTTTTCATTCGCAGATGCAACAGCAAGCTGACGATCCAACCATCACCATTGGCGTTGTTGCTGGGGATTCTGCCATAAATAGCCCACGACTAGAATAGGATCGATAATGCAGAGCGGATCGGACTGAAGGATGTGTGGAAATTAAAATGAGTGCAAATTCGAGAAACAACCAACTATGAAAAGGTAACGATTCGTTCTAATTATAAATTTACTGCTCTAATTCAAATGACTAATTCAGTTTTTCGACTTTTAGGTACCTTTCTACGCAAAATATAAAGACAAACAATTAAATGATGCAACAAAAATAAAAGGAAATTAAAGACTTTTTTCGAAAATGAAATTGTAAATGAATCGCAAGTTTTAAACTTCTATTAAAAATCGTAAGTAATTTGATTTATCTTATACTAACCTAGCCTAAGTACTAACTCTAGTTTTATGAATAGGACGAAGTGTAGGACTTCAAACTAACTAATAATCTAATCTACTAATTACATGAGGGTTTATTTACATTGAAACGCGATGTTTCTTATCTTTGTCAGTTGAAACTGACGAATGATCTGCCCTTAGTTGGTTTTTTCGGGGAAATGTTTCTCTTTGTCACTCATTTGAGATTATACATAGCTTGCGAAAGCTAATTTTGAAAAAAAATGTTTCGTTACTAGAAGTCTGTTCCAAGTACTCTTGGTTAAATTGATTTACTAGTTGGCTTGCTCATCCACTTCATGAAAACCACTACTAAGTTGATATGGAAATCATCATTGTGACTCGCTTTATGCATTCGTGGTTACCCACTACTGTGAACAGGTCATCGTCCCAACTCCTTCGCTTCTTCGTGGGATTCACTACTGAGAGGGAATCAGCACAAGCTAACTCTTGAACTACCAAACCAATTTAATCGTTTTCCTCTAAGAACTCGACTTAGTAATCGCGAAATAGTTGCCCCGTAGGTATTTTGTTTTCGATTTCGCTCTCATCGTAATCGGTGGTTGCTCTTAAAAGAGGCACATAGCTGAATATCAGTTTAATAGTTTAGATGAGGCTGCGTTCAGCTTTTTCAGCTGGTCAGCAAAGAAAACTCCTATCCGTTTACCATTATCGTCCTCCAGTTCATACGTATGGGATCCCAGGGCTTTTCTCACGACACAAGGTTCAAATTTTGGTGCCAGTTTCTTGCAAAATCCTTTACCTTTGTCAGAGAGGTCAAAGTTCTTTTTAAGGACCCTTTCCCCAGCAACATATTGCGGACAGCTAACGTTCGATCGCAGATTGTAGGTTTTCTTGTGCTTCTCATATGCTGCCGATAGGTTCTTCTTCACCTCCTCAAACAGTTTCTTCCTCGCTTTTGATGTTTCTGTTTCATCAACTTCGTCCGGTTGGTATTTTTCGCGGATTTGAGCATATTCACCACCGTCCGTTATCTGGTTTCGGCCGAATAGCACAAAATAGGGACTGTATTTCGTAGAATCGTGTACTGCTGTCCTGATAGCGTTCGCGATTGCGTGAATATTATCGGTCCAATGTTTATGTTCCTTTTTCAATGTCGCTCTAATAGCCGTTCCTATTACTCGGTTGACACGTTCCGTGTTGTTTACTTGCGGATGGTATGCAGGAGTCAACCAGTGATTTATGCCATAGTTCTGAAGTAGGTTCTTGAATATTTTAGAAACAAACTGAGTTCCGTTGTCTGTTAAGACGATTTCCGGAACTCCGAACAACCGGAAGATCATATTCTCGACAAATTCTACTAGTGGCTCTGCTTTAGCCTCCCGAAAAGGCTGCACAAGGACAAACTTACTGAACACATCTGTTGCTACTAGTAGACATGTACACCGCTGTCGTCCAGACGCTGGTAATGGCCCAACGAAATCCAACGTGACAAATTGCCATGGGTACTCTACCGGCTTTTGTGATCCCATTGGTGGTGTCACGTTCGTATTCCCTGCCTTGCTTGTCTGGCAGCTCAAGCACTCCCTGCAGAAGGTCCTTATTTGTTCGTTCATTTTTGGCCAGACGTACCGTTCTTTAATGGCAGCTAGGGTTTTCTCAAAACCGAAGTGGGCTTTATCATGTTCCAGTTTAATGATCTCAATCCTTTCTGCTTGGGGGGGGATTTGTTTCCAAGCAAACCGCGGGTCGGTTTGTCGACTAGCGCTCTTAAGGTACTTCCAGATTTTTCCGTCTATAACTCGGTACTCACCATACCGCACGGGGTCAGCTTGGATGTTTGATGCCAATTCATCGTATGCTGGGTCAACTTGGATGGGCGTTACCATTTCGATCGATCTTGACAAGCAATCCGCAGTGATGTTATTCTTTCCTTTGCGGTACTCGAGTTCAATGTCGTAGGATTGAATACGAAGAGCCCATCTCAGGAGTTTCGAATTGCCCGATTCTGCTCCGATTTTAAACAGCCATAGCAGACTCCTCGCATCCGTCACTACCTTGAACCGAGTTCCTTCAACGTAATGCCGGAAGTTGTCGATAGCCAGTAGCACACCTAAGCACTCTTTCTCCACAGCCGCGTACTTTCTCTGGGTACAACTTAGCTTTTTGCTGAAGTATCCGATGACTCTTGTTTCTCCTCCCTGTTCCTGTACCAATGCAGCTCCTACAGCGTTGTCTGAGGCGTCGGACTCAATAGCGAACGGTTTCGCGAAGTCTGGGTTCGCTAGGATCGGTGCCGATGTGAGTACCGATTTTAATTCATTCAGAGCCGCTTCTGCTTCCTCCGACCAAGTGAACTTCTTTTTGTCCTTCTTCAAAAGATCAGTTATTGGAGCTGTCACTCGGCTGTAATTTTTGATGAACTTCTGGTAAAACCCAGCAAGACCCATCAACCTTCGAATGTCTTTCACTGACTTTGGACGGGCGTAGTCTAGAATTGGTTGGATTCTCGAACGGTCAATGGAGATACCTTGCTCAGTCAACAAGTATCCTAAGTACATCACTTGTTTCCTACAAAATCTGGATTTCTCCAGTGATATGGTTAATTTACCCTTCCTCAAACGTTCTGCTACTATTCCTAGAAGTCGAAAGTGTTCCTCTAACGTTTCAGTGGCGACCACAATGTCGTCTAAGTAAACAAATACAAAGGGTTGAAGGTCGAATCCAATGACCTTGTCCATTAATCGACACATCGTAAAAGGTGCATTTGTCAACCCAAACGGACACACCTTGAAGCGGAACAGCCCTTTCGACGTCCGGAACGCAGTATAATTCCTGCTCTCCTCCTTTAAAGGGATCTGGAAATATGCATCTTTCAAATCGATAATCGTATAGTATTTGGCATGGCCCAGTCTGTGGAAAATGTTTTGCATGTTTTGCATCGGATATGCGTCTTTAACGGTCATCGCATTGATCCGACGGGAATCCAGGCACACACGAATCTTTCCATTCGACTTTCTTACCGGGACCAGCGGGTTAGTCCACTCACTGTAGCATTCTTCGATTGCACCTAGCTCCTTAAAGCGTTCGATTTCTGCATCTATCTCTTTCTGAATGAAAGGAGAGCACTTGTAAATCGGTTGGTTCCTCGGCTTAGCATCCTCCTTGATGATGATCTCATGTTGAATGAGATCTGTTCGACCTAACTTCCCAGGAGCCGTAAACTCAAATTGCTTGATCGTCTCGATCAGTCTACTTCTTTCGCTTTCCGATAGCTGATGTTCCGTCTCGATGTTTTCCGGAACTGGTTCTGTCGGCACGTCAAATGTTGGTATATTGAGGGTCTCATCCGGTTCGTCTTCCATTTTTGGAAGCTCCCCTGTCGGTTCAATATTGAAGCAGATGTACGTGTGATCTACGGCTTGCAAAGTGTCGATTCTTTCCGGTCCATTTCCTACATCAATCATCGGTTGAATTCCGAAGCTTTCCCAAAAATCCGCACCTAAAATAAGATTTCTGGAAATCTGTGGGACGATAACTGTCGGAATTACCCTAGTGATTCCCTTAAATGTGAACGGAATGTTAAGGTATCCTGAACACTTGTACTCCGTTCCATCTGCTGTGCTTACACGGACTGCAGCTGGAAGAACCTTAAGTCCGTATCGTTCTGCTATATCCGATGAACTGATGACGCTTATGCCTGCACCTGAGTCTAAAAGTGCATCTATCTCAGTTTCGAAAACTTGCACTCTAATGTGAGGACATTTCGTCACGCTCACCCGAATGTGGTGTATTTTCATTAGCGGGTCAAACTCGGTTGTTGTCGTGTTAATTTTGGGAATCTCTTTTGATCGTGGAGTGGTTCGATTCCCGTTTACACACTCCTTGTTTAGTTTCCCTGATTGGCATTTCTGCTCGTTAGCGAACATCGTTCGCAGCAACGAATAGTTCGTCCTAAGTTTCCGCACCCGTAGCAGAAAATTACCTTGGGTCTGGTGCAGTCCCTCCAATTGTGACCTTGCTGTTGGCAGTTCCAGCAGGCACGCTGAGCTGATGGCTCGCCAGTTACGGATACTGGTTGGCTTGGTCGCTGAGTTTGCTGGGTTTGCATCTGGTTCTGTGCTGTTGATGACTTGTTCTCCCTGGTGTAACGCGATTTTAAAGCGTTGACCGCCGCTGACCTGTCGCTGTCGTAGTCCGATTCCTCAACTTCCAAATTGTTAACCGTTCGCCTGGTTTCGCTAAACTGATGGAAGCTCGGGTCCGCTGCATCGATACGGTGGTTCAATCTGACCAGTTGCTGTAGATTTTTCACATCGACGATGGATATTTTCGAGCGGTAATGCTGCCTCATGTTATCCCATATCAATTCGAATTTCCTCGTCCTTGATAGGGGCTTCGACAACATTCGGTTCAGCCTCTCTATTTCCGTGACGAATGCAATGAACGTCTTGCCACGATGTTGCTTCCTCTCCTGGATTTTCTGACGAATTCCCTGATCCTGATTAGGATTTCCAAATCGGTACTTAATGAGCCTCTCAAACGTCGACCAATCTTCGAACTCGTCCACAAAGGTAAAAAACCAGTCGGATGCCGGTCCATCCAAAAGCAGATGTATGTCCCTTAGCAATTGCCTCTTAGACACGTCCTCTCGTTCCGCAATCTTCCCCAATTTGTAAAGAAAGTTTTCTACGCTTACAGATCTGGCATCCCCGGAAAACCTAATCTTCCACTTTTCCACCCGGTTGAGATGGTCCCTAGTACCATACTCTCGTCGGTCATTGTAGCGGTGTCGATGATTTCCTTGCCGTGGATTTCTTCTATCTAAACGGTCACTACTTCCACTCGAATTCTCCGAATCATACTCCGTGGATCTATGTTGTCTCCGGGCAGTCTCGTGGTGTCGGTTCCTGCGTTTCTGTATGTATTCGTCTTCCTCCTCACTAGAGCTCGAATCGTCTTGAGTAAATAATCCCGAGTTACGAGGTTTACTATTGAGTGTTCTGTTTGTTTGTTTCCTATCCGTTGGCGCTTCACGTGACTCCCGCTCCATTAGCAATTTCGTCATGCCCTCAAGCATTCGCTCAAGATGTTCTACCTTCTGTTGCGTTTCTTTCAATTCTGCTGCCTCTCTAGTTTCCGTGTTGTTTTCCTTCGGTGTTTTGGGTATCGTGCCAGTGTTCTTCGGAACTATCGGCGAACAATTTCCCTGCAGCCTCGGCTGATCTTGACCTACCCTACTCTTATCTGCTTCAGATAGCATGTCGTTGATTCGCCCTATGATTGGTGATGCTGGTGGCCCTACTTTGTACTCTTTCATACCTTCTTCTATACGACGTACCAAATCTCTTTTAATCTTCTTTTCTTCTTCATCTCCTGCAATGATCCTTTTAGTTCGGTACCAATAATGAAGCAATCTTGAAATATACCGTGGTTCCAAACCATGCCGCTGAATCGATTTGAACAAGTCTGTAACCCTCCCTTCAATGTGATCATGTTCGTCGCCAATACTGTATGGCGATGGATAATTTTTAGAATTTCTCACATCCTGTTTAAACAGGGCTCTGAGATGTCTTTGTTTGTTGGAAAGATCAAGTTCAGCAACAGCTCCATTTAATTCACTACGAATAAGAAGTTCATAATCAACTTCTTCTTGATTCAAGTACTCTGCATAAGGAAATTTTTCCATGTTGTGTTTTTTTTTTAATGAGAGAAACAATTTGTAGAAATGAATAATATCTTACTAATTTAGTAATGTTCAAAAAACTTCAATACACTTAAACTATTCTGTGCAGTGCTGATGTGAAATAAGGGGAAAAATACTTAAAAAGAAAAAGTATTCGATAATAGTAAATGTACACTTGAATTTAATGAGAGAGATGTGAACTTATATCCTACCAAATTTTCCTTATGAACTAAAAAAAAACTTAACAACAAAATAATGAATCAAAAAGGAAAAATAGAATAAAAATTAAAAAAGTAAAATGGAAATTAAGAAATTTTTGCTCAACGAAAAAAAAACTAAAAATTTGCCAACAAAAAGTTTCTGTTTTGCCAATTCTGTTGGGCGCCAAATGTAACCCGGCAGCCTTGCGAGTTTCCCGTGGACTAGTAAAAATGGCTTATGCGCCACTCCCGAGGGAGACCATCTACCTATGTTGGAGTTGCCCGACCTTATTGAGACCCTTCAGGGGAGGGTTCTGGTTTTTCCCAAATCTATGGGCGGGAAACAAGCTGGTTGACCAAGGAGACGGAATGTTGCTCGAACAAACGGTCGTGCAAACAAGTAAATGTTGTACGTAAAACCGATTCAAACCGATGAGAAAATTTCATTTGCGGTTGGTATCATCACGGGAAAACCTTTCCCCAAACACCTCGAACAGATTACCGTTCGATTAGAGACCTGTCCTTTGGTTGGATTCAGGGCCAACCTCCCCAGGAAATGACCAAAGACTAAAAAAACGACCGAGAACGTGGAAAACCTACATTTACCTCTCTAGACTTCTCCCATTAGCACATGTGAAAACACTCTTATCATTGGTTACTTATTTATTTAACGCATCGACGAAATAAAGGCTTCGATTTCTCCAATTTCATCCTACATCTATATTTGTGCTTCCATATAACTACTTTATCGACAAAATTCAAATAGGCCTATCATACTTTCCCTCACTATCTTACTTGTACTGATTTCTTCGTGTGCTTCTCTCTAATATCTGCGGTGCGACAATGGTGTTCATTTGCTGAGTTCCATAGATGTTGCCGATTACCGACGCATAAGCGGGACGAACGGTAGGGCCGAAATAAACGGTGCCACGCTAGCGGTAGAACGCGACTAGGGGCCAAAATTCACCATGCGCATGGGAAGAAAATGAACATGCATGTTACTCACGATTTGACCCGTTTACTTGCGTTGTTGCATCGGTGGTGGTTCGCTGCTGCTGCTCCTAGACACGTACTGGACACGTGATCATACTCCTACGGACTCCGAAGTTACTGCTAAATCGTTGTCGCCGTTGTGGTTGTTCTTAACGACGCCTCACGCGTTGATTGTGCGACTGGCCCGACGGGGTACAGCCGTCTGATCGTTGGTCGTCACCAACGATGGTACAGAGGTAACATGCGCGCCTCGCACGCGGGTGTCACCGGTTCGAATCCGGTCGGAAGATGTTCGACGGATTATTATTTTAGCTTAGCATCGGTATGCTACTATGCTGCCATGCTGGTACGAGAAATCGGTCTCGTTGTTGCCGCCCTGCCAAGGGCGCGGGAATTGACGTAGCTGCCCTCTCCGGCCCACGTGTACCGCCGGGACAAAACTTCGCAGCTGGAGAGTGGGGTCGAAAACGGTCGCTGACTCAGGGTGTGGTGTGACGGGCCTCTCGCAACTTGCCAAGATCTGTCAGGAGAATATCGCGTCGCACTACAGTTACTAAAACTACCTGCGGTAGAATCCAATTAAGCACACCATTTACCTGTCGCATCCAAAAACCAATGTTTGCACCAAACACTGCCAACTAATGCACACCCTATGCACACTTAAGCTATTTGCCTACTTAACAAACTCGCTAACTATGAGGGAAAATGGGGAAAAAATCTAAATAAGTAAAATGAAGATTCTTCACGTTTTTCTATTAAAGTTCACCTGAACTTTCACACCACGGCGCGATAACTTTACTGGACCGATCTCGCCTCTTCCACAAACCAGAACGAAGTGATCGAGTCAAGTTCTAAGCTCCTCAGATAAACCGCGAAATCTGTGTATCTCCATCACCGGAAATCACGCAAATCCACGAAGTGGAATTTCGTGAAGGTCGCTAATCGCCTTTACGCACACCACTTCCCTATTTGTTAGGAGAAAGCATTCCATTTCCTTTGTGGAAACGGTCTATAAACCTGATCCCACCCGAAGATTTACAAAAGCAAGGGGGTCAACGATACTTGAACCTAGGTCGATAGCCGAGACTCGCACATGGTAAAGTCCGTTTGGCTGACGATTTACACTCGGCGCCAGAATTCAACAAGGAACTCATTTTTCTTGTTGTATGCGAAGTGGAGCAAATGAATAAATGAACTCTAAAACTAATGATACTCAAGATAAATGAACTATTTACAAGGGGTAATTCAATAGGTATTTCAACATCTCTTTAATATGTACAATTTTATTAAATCAACTAAATTCTAAATTCAAATTCGTGGTACCGCCACAGAATGGCTATTCAAAGCCTTTGTGACCATTTGGAAGCCGCAGGACAAACCGCGCATTTGTCAAATCCGTCATTACTTGGGGAATTGGTTGTAAAACTTCCTCCACATTTACAAATGGAATGGGGGACGTATCTTCAGAGTTTCCAGGAAGTAAATCTTAAAACTTTCGGAAGCTTTATGTCAAGTGTAGTGAGATCAGTGAGTAAAGTAGCAGTATATTCCAGTAACCTCAGTAGCAGTGGAAGATCAAATGTCAGCGAGAAAAACAGACCAAAGACAAGAGGGAATGTCAACGCTCACTAAAGTGTCCAAGATCCTGGTCTCGGAACGAGTTCGTCTGCAAATCTGGAAGAAGGAAAGTTGTGTCCAGCTTGTAATAACACCGGTCACCGCATCCAGGAGTGTCGTACGGCGCTCTCTGTAGATGATTGCTGGAAATCTGTTCAGTCAAATGGACTTTGTCGGAACTACCTCAACTCGCACGGAAGACGAAGCTGCAGGAAGGCAAGTTGCTGTGGAACAAATGGGTGTCAATTCCGCCATCATCCGCTTCTACATTCTTCGCGTAGTCATACTGGTTCGTATTCACGTTTGCCGGTGCACACTGCAGAAAATCACATCGTTTGGTGAAACAATCGCTGCTGTTCAGAATTTTGCCAGTGACTCTCTACGGACCCAAAGGAACAGTGGAGACTTTCGCCTTTCTTGATGACGGCTCATCCTTAACGCTAATTGAACACAGTTTGATCGACCAAGTAGGAGTTGATGGTGACACAAAACCTTTGTGTTTGATGTGGACTGGAAACGTTACGAGGGTGGAGAAAGAATCTAAGCAGATTTCTTTGGCCATCTCAGCCGCTGGCGGAAGACAACATTCGCTAGAACAAGCGTGCACCGTAAAGGAGTTGTCTCTACCCAAACAAACGTTGTGATATGAACAGTTGGTGAAACAGTACTCATACCTTAAAGGGCTTCCCGTTAAGAGCTACAGGGATTCAGTTCCGAAAATATTGATTGTTAGGGTCGGTAACCACTATGAAACCGGTCTACTGTGGAAGCATGACAACATATAGCTTCCAGATAGCTTCCAGATAGCTACCACATAGCTGTACGGCGACTCGAATGCTTGGCGCGGAGAATGGATCGGAGCCCAGAACTCAAGCAAGCTTTGCAGAAACAATTAGCAGACTACCAACTCAAAGGCTATCCACATCGCGCGACGGAGAAGGAGCTAGCAACTGCTGATCCAAAACGTGTATGGTATTTACCTCTAGGGGCAGTAATAAATCCACGAAAGCCTGGGAAAACTCGCATGATTTGGGACGTCGCTTCCAGGTGTTCTGTGTCACTTTCGCCAGTTCAACGTCGGAGTCTCAGCAGATTTGAAAGAGATGATCCACCAAATATTCATGCGCAAACAAGATCGCCACTCGCAACGATTCTTATTCCGCAATGATCGTTCCAGTATTCCGGACATCTATCTCATGGACGTGATGACATTTGGTTCAAAGAGTTGTACCCTAGAGCCTCGGAAGGAATAGTACAAAACCACTATGTTGACGATTTCCTAGAGAGCTACGACAGCATTGAGGAGGTAATCAAAGTTTCCCAAGAAATGCGTTCAATTCACGAAAATGGTGGTTTCGAGCTGAGGAATTGGTTGTCGAACAGCAGTGAAGTGTTGAGTGGACTTGGTGAACCGCTTATCAAAGAAGACAAACAGCTCTCAGCAGACAAGTTAAACGAGTATGAACGTGTTCTTGGACTTCTATGGTTGACACAAGAAGACCCAACTGAAACAGGAAATCTATGATTTAAATGAAAATATCACCAGTCCTACAAAGAGACAAATGTTAAAGTGTTTGATGTCGCTTTTTGACCCTCTGGGACTACTATGCCATTTCATAGTGCATGGAAAAATCTTGTTACAAGAAGTGTGGAGAGTAGGAGTTCAGTGGGACGAGAAAGTAAACGATCACTTGAATAGAAGGTGGAGAAATTGGACGAGCCTATTTGAGGAAGTTCGCACCCTTAAAATACCTCGCTGCTACTTGCTGGGTGCTACCAGCGAACACTACAGGGATCTCCAACTCCACATCTTTGTTGACGCGAGTGAAGCTGCGTACTGTGCAGCTGCCTACTTCAGAACGTTGAACTCCCAAGGGATCCCGGAGTGTGTGCTGGTTGCGGCGAGGACAAAAGTAGCGCCTTTAAAGACGTTGTCAGTGCCACTACTATAACTGCAGGCCGCTGTGCTTGGAGCATATCTGATGCAGTTCGTGGGAGAGAGCCACACACTGGTCATTACGAGGAAGGTGTTATGGAGTGATTCAGCTACGGTCCTTTCCTGGCTTCGAGCGGACCATCGAAGGTATAAACAGAATAGGAGAGTTGCTGACAACCACCGATGTAGATAACTGGCGTTGGGTTCCATCTAAGCATAATCCAGCAGATATTGCAACAAAATGGGGAAAAGGCCCCGATTTGGCAGCAGACAGCGTTTGGTTCAAAGGCCCTGGTTACCTACATCTACCTGAAATGGAATGGCCAAAGCAGCGAGCTTCATCATCACCAACGGAAGAGGAGTTACGTCCCTGTTACACTCACAAAGAAATGACAATTCCGGTGCAGCTGATACATCTCGAACGCTTTTCTCAGCTGAGCAGAGTCCATCGCGCAGTAGGTTACGCTTTGCGATTCATCGGTAACCTGAAGCGGCAGTTCATTGACAGGGATTCTCTAGGTTCTAGGATGTTCTAGGTTATGCAAAATGTACTTGAGTTCAAAGCTTCTGACCTACAGTTGAAACAGAGCTTTAAAAGATTGGAACTTTTAGTAAATTCAACAGCCATTATTTGATCAATGTTTCATATTCTAGGTAATCAAAACCATCCTTGAGTTCAGAACATAAGATCTACAGATGAAACAGTAGGTTTTTGAAGTATGCAAAGGAACAATATGTATTTAACAGTATTCATTGAAAAAGTCGAAAAAAGTCGAAAGTAAACAGAATAACGTGACAATATTGGGATGTTCTAGGTCATCTAGGATGTTCTAGGTCCTCCCTTAGCTCAGTCAGTAAAGGCGCAGCTACAAAGCAACACCATGCTGGAGGTGGCTCATTTCGTTAAGGAAAATTTCTCGACTCCCTGGCATAGCGTATGATTGTACTTGCCACACAATCATACTAATGCAAAAATGGTACCTGGCATCGAGAGTTCACAATTAATAACTGTGGAAGTGCATCTAGAACACTAAGTTAAGAGCAAGCAATAAGCTAATTGTGAAAGCAATAAGCTTGAAATGCTAAAGAAGAAGTACGAATTTATTGTCGAAAACGGTGACAATAAATAATACATTAATAAATACGGCAACGAATTCAGCACTGTGATATCTGTGCCGAATTCTCTCCCAACCAGCAACCTCAGCAAATGCAGACTCATCAGATTCTTTCGTATTCGTATCAAGAAGTCTCTATGGACATCTGTGAGTGTGACGTTGAAAATCGTAGATCTTCAGTGTATCTTATCCGTATTTATCCGAAGATCAGTGTATCTCATCACCGTAGATCGCTTCTTAGATTTCTTCGAAGAGTTCGATGAGCTCAAGTTACAAACTGCAGACTTGGAGGATCAAACACAGTATTTCAGCGCCGTACCATCAGCAAGCAAACGTTAATGCTGAGTCCGCAGTGAAGATTACAAATAACTTTCCGAAGAAAGCTCAGCAGTGAAACCAGGAGCTTTGGGAACTTCTCTTGCCTCAGCGAAACACACTGAACAAGATGGGAACCTCACTGGTTGAGCGTTTACTCAACCGTTGAACACGTTTCACCGTGTCCGATGTTAGAACGAAATTATCTTCTTTGAAAGATTGAGAAAAAGTAAAATTGCTGTCAATCGCCAACAAGCCAAAGCATGCTATGATTCATTTCCTGAGTTGGAATTTGGTCAACCTATTTTTGAGAGTCGTTTTTGACTCACTTTCGTCAAAAGTGGAGTCACTGAAATTTGAGTAAATGTTACTGGCATTGACAAGTCGACAAATCATAAACATCCATCTGATTTGAGTCGATGTTTATGATTTGTGGACTTGTCAATGCCAGTAACATTTACTCAAATTTGAGTGACTCCACTTTTCGCGAAAGTGAGTCAAAACGAGTCAAAACTAAGTTGAAACGGCTGGCCGTGTATATGGATTGATCAACAGCGTAGTAGTGGATGGTCGAGAGTATCGTCGAGATAATAGGATGCTCGAAGCGTTGCCTCCGTATTCTCCGGGGGACTCTTCGAGTACTACAACACCACCTACGATTGCGCAGAAAGTAAAGTCGTGTATTGTGCCAAATTCACCTGATGTGAGTGTTTTACTGATATTCCAGGATTATGAAATGTATTCAGTAATTGATGTACAAAGCGAAACAGATGTTTGAAAATAAGTGCAGCCTAACAAACATGCATTGTAGTCATACCTGCCGCTCGAAATTGTTTATCTTGGTGTATGTGTACCTACATTAATTAGAAAGAAGCTCCATTCTAGTTTTGCCTTTACACAAGTGTAATTAAATTCCACGATGGTGCTGTTTTTTAAAGCACACTCCAGGAAATTATATCAATCATAAATAGTCAAATTTAATTGGTGGCTTCTAACCTTATACCACTGTGCGTAATATACGGTTTCACACCACGCTCCCCCTCCTGTTCCTTTGGACTGCTCGCTCTCCGTCCAGGCCATCGGCAAAAGGTAAAGGTTCGAATCAAATAAATTTCCTCTTCTCGCACTTCATTTCGGTGTAACAGCAATTTCTTCGCTCCATTGTCTCTTTCGACTGTCGTTTTCATTCCAACCCCCTCAGCTGTTATTTCAACTGCTGCAGCCCTGCGGTTCCTTCTGCAGCACACATCCCAAATGGACCGTAACCCAAACAAGCGTGAGAAAGAGTGCACTCGGAAACCAAGCGAGAAAGGCAGAATGCAAACATCATGAAATGTGTCGTCTCACTCGGTTGAGCATTGTGCATTTCCATGGGATCCAATATGTTCCGATCTATTGTTGTTGCTGATGCAGGGGGCGATGTATGTGTGTGTGTGTATGTGAGAGTGTAAGGAAGTGAAAATTGCGAGTTTCGAATGCAAAGTGCAGGTCCAGCCTGCAGTCTCTTCAGCAGTGTCCAGCTTGGGTATTCGTGGGCCAAAGCCAAGAGGGGTGCGAACGTGAACTGACAGAAGGAATTTACATTCGAGATTTATTACTATCTACTGGATTGCAACTAAAATGCCATCGACCGGCAATGTGGCACTGAAGACCCGAGTCCCGATTTCAGCGTTTAAATGTGGGTGGATCCGTTGGCACTGTGATTGCCATGTACCTACCTCCGATAGTCCGCCAACCAGTGGGTTAAAGATAACGATGTCATCCTGGGAGGATTCAATCTTGTTTTTCGATTCGTTACACAAATCCGATGTCCGGGTAATATAGTTTCTTGTGATACTTTACAGCTAGTTACAAGCACAATTTCTGCTTGTCTGAACATTTCAATTAGTAGGAAAATGATATACCGTATCTGAAACGGCGTGAAAATAGGTCATCTGATGCAATGTAATGGTGTCTTGATAAGACAATCAAATTCGTGGTTAATTGCTGGCATGGGTAAAGGTAACTGGAAGACTCATTACGTTGAAATCAGATATGTATTTCATATGCATAATGTATATCGTTAGACAAAAGAAGTAAGTTTTAATTCCTCCTCTCCAGGAAAAGCCTCAGGCCATTATTTGGTCGAGTGATGAGTTCTTGGCAAATCTTCTGCTCGTCGCGTGTGTTTGCTGAACGAACTCGGAATTTCCGTAGAACAGACGATACGACACTTTTTTCCTCCAAAATGGCAAACTTTTGACCAATGCAGTTACGTGGGCCAGCACTAAACGGAATGTACGCAAACGGATGCCGGTGTTCGGTGTTTTCCGGTAGAAAACGGTCCGGGTCGAATTTCTCGGGATCAGGATAAAATCTGTGAACGAAACAAACGAACAAATGCGTTTCAAAGAAGCACCCATAGATGCCTTTCGGCTCTGAAAAACGTGTGAACATCTGTATCGGATTCATCTCGATAGTATCGCTCTCACCTTTCATCGCGATGCACGTGATACGCATGAATTCCCATCAATGTTCCGGCAGGGATGTGGTACCCACCCAGGGTCACGTCCTCGCTCATCTTGCGTCCGAAGAACGACACGGATGGGTACAGACGCAACGTTTCCTTCAGGCACCGTTCCAGCAGTTTCATCTCGCCTAGATCCTTCATCGTGGCCGGTCGGTCTGAGCCGGCGAAAATCGAATCAATTTCCTGGTGCACTCTATCCTGTATGTCCGGATGCAGTCCGAGAAGAAACAGTGCCCAGCTCATGCCGGCAGTCGTAGTATCGTGTCCCTGGGATTTTCGAGAAAGAGAATAAGTCGAGTGCGATAAAAAGACAAGAGTCAACAAGCAGCCATTGATGATGGCGGTTGGATTCACTGTATGTATGTCCGAAGGATGTTAGAGGTGAGGGATATCCCGTTTTGATAAACAATTGCCATTTGGTGGAAATCTCAGTTCGATGAACATTCGTGCTGTGCTATGAAGGATCGTCCCCCTGAGCAATGCGCTTTGATAATGTGTTGTTCCGGCTGTGAACACGGAATACCGATTGTTGTAGCCGACAACGGTTTCGTTTTTGAATCGCTTTGAATTCATTGCTAATTTAAATGTCACTTTTTTTTAAATCTCAAAATGTGGCTGGATTATTGAAGAAACTATTAATTCTTTGTTGCAAGGTTGTTGTCAGTTACGAAAATAATCATCATTCTGCGTCAAACTTGACAATCGAAACTGACAACCGTAACTGCTAACTACTGGCGATGGAAATTGTAAAAACAGAACATTGAGCCAAAATCATTCTAAAAAATCTCAGCACTTCAATGGAGTCCTCTGTACTACGAAGACTAGAACAGTTGTAGACGATTGTACTGAAGAGGATATACAGTGATCAGCAAAAAAAAAGATCATTGCGTAATGCATTTGTAAATGTTTAAAAAAGTCATACACAGATAAGAAGAAATATTGAATTTCTAATTCTAAAAATCTAATGCAAATAAAGGGAATGCTAGATTTGGCAGAAAATAATGGGATATTTCTTGTTAATTTAAGCAAAACAACGCCTGAATCTAGCCTGTTGTATGAAAGATTAAACAAATTGTTGTATGTCGCATGAAAGATTGCAAACAATTTTGTTGTTTACGCCTCCTTTGGCTTAGATTTAAACGAGGGGAAATTTTATGCGCCTGTTAAAATTAATTATTATTTTCTGTGTAGATATGCAAAAGAGCTGGGCGTTGTCTATTTATTTGTCGTCAATTATTTCGTAGACCTTGTTACATTTTTGCTTAACATCTCAAAGTTTTTAATTAACTATTGTCTAGTTAGCCTAACAAAAAAAAACTTTTTAAGTGTATTTTTATTCATTGTGATATCAATCGTTTCGCTGTATGTGTTGAAACAGGACATATTTAAAGGAACATTTTTGGCATAGTTCGTTCTTTGATAATATATATTGATAATATATAAAAAATATATTTCTATTTCTTAGAGAGCGAGTAGGAGCATACAAATTAAAGTTTTCTAATATTTCCGGACTGTTTATTCGTTGCTCATTCAGCTATGAAAGCAGTCATTGCGAACTCTCTTCGTCTTTGAAGTCCTTCTAAATTAATCATCAAACATCGCGACTCATATGATGGTAATGGCAGACGTGTCCAACCTAATTTTCTTAGAGCAAACAACACAAACTGTCTCTGAACCGATTCTATACGGTTTGCATATTTTCCTTAATATGGAGCCCAAACAACGCTACAGTATTCTAGTATGGGCCGCACATATGCCACATATAGTTTTTTTTTTTTCAATTTGTAAGGGTCGTTGAAATGCAAACTATATCTTTAAATAAACCCAAGCATGTTATTTGCTTTATAGATGATATTATTGTAGTGATCAGCAAAGGATAACTTAGAGTCAAGTATTACTCCTAGGTCTCTAATTTGATGACATCTTTCAATTACTATCTGACCTAGAGAAACTGTTTTTTGTGTTATGGAATGCTTTCTCGAAAACGATATACAGATGCATTTTTAACGTTAAGTTCTAACAAGCATTTTTTACACCAGGTGTTAAAATTATTGATTTCGTGTTGAAAAATATCAAGATCATGTGGTTTTTGTATTTCAATAAACAGTTTCATGTCGTCTGCATAAACTGAGACTTTCAAACAATTTTCTACATCGTTAACAAATAAAACAAGTAATAAAATATCCATTTAAAAATTCAACAGAAAAGTCTTTAAAAATCAAATTATTAGTAATCATTTTGACCCCCTTTCGCCATGATGATCACCTGTAGCCGTTTTGGCATGCTTTCCATCAATTCGCATGATACGTCTGTTTTTTCCCTTTATTAGTGAGAATTGCCAAAGATTCTCGATTGGCATCACGTCAGGGCTCTGCGGCGGCCATTCATAGGGTTTGATACGACAGAATCGGTGAGCGTTTTCCTGGCTGTATGCTTGGGATCATTATCTTGCTGACAGATGTGATTGCCTTCCAACCCCATTCTCAGCAATGACTGCTCCAGATTTTCAAACAAAATATCAATATAACCATTTGCTGTCATGATCTTACTGATTAGGTCCAAATTACCCACTCCAAACCACGAAAAGCAGCCCCAGATCATGATATTACCTCCACCGTGTTTAATGGTTGACTGAAGATGCCTATCCTGCAATCCTTCATCACTTCTGCGCCATACTCTTCCAGGACTTCCAGAACTCAGTAGGGTTTAGCGAATTGGAGCGGCCTTCCCTTGTTAGTCCGGCTGATGAACGGTCGCTTCCTGGCGAAACGGCTTTTCAACCCTTGCTCATCGATGCGTCGACGGATAACGCGATCCGAATTCGGTAGGCTCAGCTTCTTTTTCATTTTTCGGATGGTAATGAACGGATTTTTAATGATCTCTCGGATGATTTTGCGGTTCTTTCGGTGATAAGTTTTACTTTTTCGTCCACATCCCTGCCGTTCAGCAACACTTCCGTGCTTCTGGTGCTTCAGAAAAATCTTCTGAACTGCACCACGGCTCACTCCATATCTCTCGGCAACTTCGTGTTAATCGCCTTAAAATCTCCCCGTGAAGTCAACAGGTCTTTTTTTTCGACTTGTGCCAGAGCTTTGAGGCGGATGTAAACAATGAAATGTCAAAGCAGAGATTAACGGGGAGCATACTAGCGGATTCTACACGGAAAATTATTTTTCCGATGAATGATCTTTTTTTTGTCATACCTCAAACAGAAGATGATTAAGTATTCCGTCAGCGGTAAATTGATAATTAACGAGTATATGAGGCTCTGATATGTACAGGACATGTTTCCGAGCCACAGAGCGGAATGGTTGATTCCTTGGTTCCCGTAATTTACATTGGCGATCCTGCCAGGCTGCTGACATATTCAGCTGCATGAAACGCATCCAATTGTTTAATCTATCAAGGAGTCAACCATACCGTAACAAAAAGATAAGCATCAAGATTCCAAATCGATCGCATAAAGAGCATAATTCCTCGAAATTTTTTTTGGGATTGTGGTGGACGAAATGGGATCATATGGCGGTTGTTCCTGTTCTGTTAAAGCAATTGAGACACGTGCAGTAAGTGTATAATACAATACTGCGAGAGCGTTTGTTTCGGAACAACCGCATTTGATTCAACTGGTAGCGGCTCGAGACGACCGCGTTTGTGTGATTTGGTAGCGGATCGGGACGACCGTATGTATTTGACTAGGTTGCGTTTGATAGAAATGAAAACGGCTCGAGACGACCACGTGTGATGAAATTGGTAACTGTTCAAGACGTCTGTGGTTTTAATCTCAATGGTTAAATGAATTTTTTTGTTAAAACTAATTTTAGCAACAAATAGTAACTAGACTGTTGGAACCGTAATTACCGCGCACTATTGCAATAGAAATTTCAGCTCCGATTGAAACCATCGCACAAAGAGTATCGCACACGTTAAACTTACACAGGACTCTCCATACATTTATTTTTTTTCTAGATATCAGATAAGAAATGTCGTCTGAGGGAAGATATGTTCGCGCTCCTGAGTTCCTAAGTGATTCGGAAGAACTCTTTGAGTATCCGTCAAGTGAATCAGACTACCGAGGACAAGACAAAAAGCGAAACGATTCCGAATGTCAAGTGAACAACAACAACATATGCAATTCTTTTTGTGTGGCTGAAGCTGAAGAAATGGAGGAATCTATCTCTGACACTGGCAACGACGCAGAACCTGAAGGTGGATGTTCGTATAGCGCTCAGAGGACCGAAAGCTCAGAAGTTCCAGCAACGCGAAACGACAACCAAGAATTCTTCCAGAAGATGCAGCAATTCGAGAACACCATGAATCAACTTGTGCAAGCTATGAATTCCAATCAGCCAATCGGTGGACCCGATAGAACACCCGGAGGAATCGACCACAGCTGGAACATCGTTAGTGAACATCAAGGACCAACGACAAGGGCAACGAGTATACGCTGGGAACATATTCAACCATTCCCTGATGATGTTCCAGCGAATAGAATGTGGGAACAGTGGAATAGATTCATAGATCGCTTCGAAATCGCAGTCTCTCTGTCTAACATCAACGATCCGGTAAAGCGCGCACAGACCTTGTTTTTATCAATGGGAGAAAACTACAGGGAATCACCAGAGCGGCTAGACTTCGTCCGAGCTTGCAGGAACCGAACTGTTATGCAATTTTTGTGAAGAACATAGAGAGCTACTTGCGTTCAATGGTGGACGTAACAGCAGAGCACGAGGCATTTACCAACTTGAAGCAGGAGCCGGATGAACCAGCGATTGATTCCATGCCCGATTGATGGAGAAGGTTCGCCTTTGCGGATACAGTACCACCGACCAAGATCGGTTCGTTCGGGCTCAGTTACTGAAAGGGATGAAGAATAAAGAGTTGGTGAAAGCGGCGAGAACTTTTGGGTACGAAACAACCTTTATCGTACAATCTGCCACCCGTGAAGAGGCTTATACGGCGGAAACAGCGCAACCTGAGTCGTCACGAACGTTTGCAGTCACACGAAACGGAAATCGAACCAGTAACGAACAGCAACAATGGAAACGGAAGCATGAGGCAACTGGTGATGAATGGATTCAACGAAAGAAACGGGATTCAAGTGAAAGTATGAAACGTGGGCTAGGACGTCGTTCACGATGCCCAAGATGTAACATGTTGTTTCATAAATTTGGATCCTGTCCAGCTGTCAACAACAATTGTAACGCTTGTGGCCAACGCGGTCACTTTGCGCTGCTGTGCCGGAAGAAGGCTGCAAACAATGTCCACCTTGAACGAAGCTACCCTCCAGGAGGGACGGATGAACATGAAGATAAAAAGGTAAACGAATGAAACATGACGATTTTTTTGTTTTCTCTCCGATTCTTATGATTGAATAATAATTTTCTTTGAATGAAATATAAGCTGATATTTTCTATCAAGGCTTAAATGCATCAACATTGTTTTTCCCTAACATCTTCTTTCCAGCAAATTAATTCAATCTCTCTGACGGACGCTTTGATAGATTGTCGAGTAGGAACGTCAAATCCAATCCGTTTTCTAATAGACTCGGGGGCCGATGTCAACACCATTGGTGGTGATGACTGGAAGCGATTAAAACATGAATTCCATACAGGTAGGGCCAACCTAGAGCCAATCCAACTATCGAGCGACAGTGATTTGCGACCGTATGCGTCAAGTAAACCTCTCTCTGTTACATGTGCGTTCAGGGCAAAAATCGAAGTGGTAGGGTGTCACAAACCATTGATCGAGACTGAGTTTTTAGTTATTGACAAAGGTACCCGTTCATTGCTGGGCCGGTCCACAGCAAGCGACTTGAAGCTGTTGAAAGTTGGTGTTACCTTCAACAACTGCGAGACAGCGAACCAGATTTTGAAGTTTCCCAAAGTACCTGGTGTTCGTGTTAAGTTCAGCGTTGACAAGACCATACTCCCGACAAAAAACGCCTACTACAATGTACCTGCGGCGTATAGAGAAAGCGCGAGAGCTAGACTTACAGAAATGGAGAACCGTGGCATCATAGAGCGTGTAACAACAGCTCCAGACTGGATTAGCGGCATGTCGGCGGTGGCCAAAGGAAAAGGTGACTTTCGCTTGGTGGTAAACATGCGAGCGCCAAATCGAGCAATTAAACGCGAATATTATCGGTTGCCGTTACTCGATGAGATGAAAGTCAAGCTCAACGGGGCGAAATATTTTTCAAAGCTTGATTTGACAAACGCGTTCTATCATTTGGAATTACATGAGTCATCGAGGGATCTAACGACGTTCTTGTCTGATAATGGAATGTTCCGGTTTACGCGTTTGATGTTCGGGGTAAACTGTGCCCCTGAAATCTTTCAGCGCGAGATGTCCCGGATCCTCGAAGGTGTGGAGAATATCATTGTGTACATCGATGACATTCTCATTTTCGCGATGAGCCTGGAGGAACTGCGTAAGACCACAGCCAATGTTTTGAGGATCCTGAGAGAGAATAATTTAACTGTGAATACTGGAAAATGCGAATTCGATCGGACGCGTATAAAGTTTCTAGGGCACGAGCTGGATGAAAGCGGTTTTAACATTGATGAGACGAAGGTAAACGCTATTCGGAGGTTTAGGCAGCCGAGAACCCTTTCCGAGCTTCGAAGCTTTCTGGGATTAGCTTCCTTTCTAAGTCCCTACATCCAGGGTTTTGCCAGTATCGCGAGACCATTGTGGGAACTTACTAGCTGCAACGTTTGGACCTGGGGCGCTGAGCAGGTGAAAGCTTTTGAGCAATTGAAAAACCAAATCGCCCACTGTACGATATCTCTTGGGTACTTCTCTGAAACAGACAGAACTATCCTGTACACAGACGCTTCACCACAAGCTCTAGGTGCTGTCCTTATTCAGGATGATAATAAAAGACCTCCACGCGTCATCAGTTTTGCATCAAAAGCCTTAACAACAACTGAGAAGAAATACCCACAAAATCAACGCTAGGCATTGGCTGCTGTATGGGCAGTGGAGCACTTCGCCTACTTTTTATTAGGAAGGCCTTTTATACTCCGAACCGACGCACAGGGCTTCACGTTTATCCTTAACCGATTGCGCGAGGACTCCAAGCGAGCTTTATATCGTGCGGATGGTTGGGCTCTTAGGCTTAGTCCATATAGTTTTGAGGTAGAATACGTGCGATGGAGGGAAAATATAGCGGATTCGTCGTCAAGGCTGTATGTAGGTGCCGATTGCCCATTCGAGGAAGACATCAGTCCGTGGGAAATCGCATCCCTTGAGGTGAATCAAATCCGATTCTTAACGGATGATGAGGTCAAGAATGCTACAGCGGTGGACAGGCAGCTTTTGGAGGTAAATTGGCATTGTTGAACTTTTTTTTTAATTTTAATTTGAATTCATAACTTAACAGGTGATCGATGCCCTTGAAACGGGTGTTTGGTCAACCGAACTGAAGAGATACGAAGCGCTCGGTGGAGACTTGACAATAAGTGATGGCATCCTGGTTAAAACTGGTTGCGCAGTTATACCAGAGAATCTTCGTCAGAAAGCGCTAGCAATTGCACACGAAGGCCACCCGTCAATTGCTAAATTCAAGAGCATATTAAGGGAACGTGTATGGTGGCCCGGCATGGCAAAGGATGCAGAGGCATGGGTGAACTCATGTGCGGTATGTGAAACCAACGGAAGACCCGAGAAACCCACTCCAATGACACGAACTTTCGCTCCCGAATCGGAGTGGGAAACAATCGCTCTAGATTTCAACGGGCCCTATTCTAAGTTTGGTGGCGTATCAATCCAGGTGATTGTCGACTATCGGTCCAGATACGTCATTGCTAAACCGGTGAAGTCTACGAGCTTTGAGCAAACGAGATGCGTCTTGGAAGACATTTTTGAGAAGGAAGGTTTTCCGCAGAACATGAAATCGGACAATGGACCCCCTTTTAATGGGGAAGAGTACAAGCAGTATTGCCTTGAGCGTGGTATAAACGCCGTCTTCTCCACACCGCTGTATCCTCAGCAAAATGGACTGGCAGAGAGTTGCATGAAGATGGTGAATAAAGCCATGGCAGCTGCATCTTCAAATGGCACAAATTATAGAGGAGAATTAAAAGCAGCAATTCAAGCTTACAACGCTGCTGCACACATCCATTACAGGGATACCTCCAGAGGAAGTCATGGCGAGACGAAAAATTAAACGCGGGTTGCCTCTTCTTCGTCGCGGGCAAGCAACGTTTGATGCTAAGCTACTTAACGATAGAGATCGGACATCCAAAATACAGGCCAAGGAACGAGAAGATGCTAAACGAGGAGCTCGTCACTGCCGTGTCAAGACAGGAGACACGGTGGTTGTGGAGCGTCAGGTTCGTGCAAAAGCAGAGTCACGATTTGACCCTCGCAAATATACGGTCATGGAAGAACGGAATGGCATGCTTGTCCTGAGCGATGAAAATGGACAAATTTTGAAAAGGCACGTGTCGCAGACCAAAAAGGTTCACGAGTGGAGGGAACCCGATGTTGGACTTCAAACAAATAAACCCCCCCATTTGGAATCTACTTTGCAACCTTACATTATGCAGCGCCCGATCAGAGAAAAGCAGAAACCAGCTTTCTTGGAAAACTACGTTCACGTTGCGGAAATAGGACCGGTTCACAAATAAACTGTTTGAATAGACTAATTGTTTTTGAAATACAAACTTTACATCAAAAGAGAGTTTCTATTTCTCGATACTCTTTTCGCCAGGTTTCTGTTTTTTTTACTGGGGGGGTAGATGTGTAGATGCCATAATGTTCTCCGGCGGTAGCACTGGTGGTTACCCTTGCCAACCTCGCTGATTGATCCTACCTTGGATAAATACCTCGATTATGGCACCCAACAGAAAGCTCTCTAACGCTCGCCCGACAGCTTACGCAATCGTGGTAGGGCGTGCCTCGACCTCTTTCGTGTTCCACCGCAGCAGAGGAAAGACGTGTTTCCGAGCCACAGAGCGGAATGGTTGATTCCTTGGTTCCCGTAATTCACAGTTCTTACATACGGCTCTATTGATCTTCACATTCGCCTGTCACTGTAACTGTCGACATAAAAAAGGCAACCTTTATCTAACATTTTTGAAAGCTTAACTAAACTTTGAAATTAACGTAACAAAATGAAGTAACATGCTAAAATGGATGGCTCAGAATTCTAGCTATCTTCTACATGAGAGCTGGTGAAATCTAGTATTCACTGACAGTATGCCGTTAGAGTTTTGTTGACAATTGTTATTTTTCATTTGCAAATAATATGCAACTTTCTGATTTCGCTTGCTCTGTAGTACCTACGTGTTAATAACTCACAGAATATTTTAATTGTGTAGTAAATCTCTTGAATGCTGATGACTATGAGCTTTTAAGTGGAATTCCAGTAACTAGAAAATAAGAAGAAATATTAGTAATTTCCATTTAATTCCAACTACCTTTGTTGCTAGTTTTGACAGGTACGCGCATTTCGTCTACAATGTGCAGACTTCTTCAATTTCTTGTACTAATACTCGACTCGTGTTAGGACACGACAATGAAGAAGTCTGCACATTGTAGACAAAAAACGCGTTTCTGGAATAAAGGTAGTTGGAATTAAATGTAAATTACTAAAATTTCTTCTCATTTTCTAGTTAGTAAAACTCTTGTTTGCAATATATTTCAGTGACAACAAGGAAAGAACTGCGCTAAATACTTTTAAAACTGAAAAAAATATATGATCTTATATGACATCAAGTGCTAAAATGGCTCAATACAGTCTTGGGATGGGACTCCGAAAGAAAATACGAAAAAATCAACAATATCAACACCGTGTTTCAAGTTTCGCTCAACTAAAAATAAAAAAATAAATCCTTGGATCTCCGACGACTCGATGATTGCAAAAAGCTTAAAGTAAGATCCATTGAACTCGTTCTTTAAGATCCAAAAAGATTTACAGCTGCCTGTATCGGACCGGAATAATCAGGCAACGTGCCGGTCCAATACAGGCAACGGATTGTTTCCCCGACGTCCTGCGAAGACGCCTCTGAGGTAGGTGAAAAACCAAAAGAAACGGCTCCTGTTTGCTCGATCTCACATAACCTGGAGTGTTAAGGAATGGCGATCGGTACTATTTAGTGATAAGTCGAAGTTCAACATGATTAAAAGTGACGGAATGTGTCGTGTGCCGATCGGAAATCGCTTGGATTCATGCCGATCGGAAAACTCAAAATTCTGCATAATTCGAGAACTAATCAAGGAAATGGAACCAAATTTGGCAGTTGGAGGTTTTTGGAGGCAAGATTATTTTTATGGTGGTTCAAGACCCCTCTCCATTCTGTGCCCCCCCCCGGCTCACATACAAATGAAGTAAAAAATTCTGCATAACTCGAGAGCAAATCAAGCAACTGGAACCAATTTTGGGATGTTTGAGTTTTAGGAGACAACAAATGTTTCTATGGTGCTTCGAAACCCCTCCCTCTTCAGCAGAGAGGAGGCTTTCATACAAATAAAACACAAATTTCAACCATACCTAAGAATTACCCAGACTCGGAAACTATTGAACCGATCGGCGTGAAATTTTTTATGCAAAAGTTTTTGGGGCCGGGTAAGGTTCTATGCAGGTTTAAGAACCCTCCACATTTTGGAACCCCCTCTTCTTTCAAGCACAAGCACAAATGAAACACAAATTTTTACATAATTCGAGAACTAATCAAGCAAATGGAACCAAATTTAAAATGTGGGGGTTTTTGGAGGCAGGATTTTTATTATGGTGGTTCGAGACCCCTGGCCCCGACATCAATTTTGACATGTGAGTGTTTTTAGAGGCAAGACATGTTTCTATGGTGGTTCAAGACCCCTCCTCTTCTGGAACGGGGATCTTTAATACGAATGAAACACAATTTAGACCAAACATGAGAATTATTTAGGCAACTAAAACACAAAATGTCAAATGCTCTCGGGTAAGAAGCATGTTCTGATAGAAGTTCGCACCCCTTCTTAGTCAAGAAAGGAGGATGCTTGAGTTACTTATAGTGCTATATTATTCACAAGAAGTAAATCTAAGGTTATGAGAGAGAAAATTACGTTCAAACTGACTTGATACGGCGTAGTTTGAAGATAAATCCAGGCACTGGATTAAGCTAGTTTTGGGTATAATTTTGTTCTCACTGGTAGGCAGTTTTAACTCAATCTTGGGTTGCGTACCGTGGCTAGTGCCTGGTTGAAAACTGACTATTGTCCGGTTTAAAATTTAACGCGTCCAAGGAGGAGAAATTAAAGAAAATTATGAACTCGGGAATATACAAAAAAAAAAAAAAAAATAACCGGTATAGGTGTTTATTTCACTTATTCGAGTGCCTATTATAATTCGTGTCGCTTTGGAGGGATGGAATTTTGGACGAATTGCATTCCTTCGGTGCACTTAATTACAACGAAGAAAAATTCAACCACCCCGCTAAAAGGTCACAGTGTGGGTCGATCTTCAGTTTTTTTTTTAAATTTAAGTCCAAAAACTGCGGGTCTGAGCTTCCTCCTGAAGGTTTTTCGCCTTATTCTGAACCAATCGAATATGTTCCATGTTTATATCACATCGCTTCATATTGCCATTAGAATATTTTAAAGTACCCGAGAATGTCCTGAGTAACATTTCCAAAACCTTCCAGGTTTATTATAGTTTTAAGAAAGCCACTAGAAATCAATTTGGTTTTATTTTGGCACTAAGAGGTGCCAATAGGTTTCATATTTTAGTCCAGTTTATTAGAACTACACAGCTAGTTTGCAATGATCTTTAAATCTTGTTTTTTCAAATTCTTTTACTCCTATGAAAGCTTTTACTTCGCCCTTATGAACTCATAAAATGCTGTTTTGAAATGCCGTTTTAGGACTCATTTATATTATCTTATTATGGTCAGTTGAAAAAGCATTTTTAAAACCATTAGTTAATGTATTAAACTGCCACATAGTTGTATAGTAGTTATTGCGAAGATATATTGGTTGTTTAGCATAACTGTGATTTTTTCCCAATCGTTATATGGAAATATAAAAAGTAATTGTAATGTGGATAAATAAATGCCACAAATTTTCAATTTCATGCAAATAAACGGAGATCGGAGACTAATTTCGTCACTTTTTTAGATAACCTTATTGAATTTCAGCAATGTTCACGAAATTCATAGCTAATTAATCGAATAGGGCAGGGAACGGCTGGTGTCCCGGGTCCATTCAAGCACGGGTAACGTTAACCTACTAACGGTCATTTTTTGCAGTATGTTGGAGATGGAGCACCATACTGCAAAAAATGTGCGTTGTAGGTTTACGTTTACCCTGTGCTTGGAATAGGGCCCGGGGACCTGAAGCTGTTCCCTACTCTATACTCTACGAGCTTCGTCCAATCGAGAAGTATTGAGCCATCGTCAAGCAGAGCTGGCGTTTTGTAACGAACAAAGGCGATCTCCATAAAATAAATTTGTAATTATTTTAACTACTGTGTGACTGACAAGCGGTGACTCGATGTCACTTGCAATGTAAAATTGAATAAAAATTGGGTGAAACGACACTCCGTGTTAACGAAATGGGGAGTCGCCTTACCATCATTCTACAATTTGTCATTGCATCTCATACACCGTGCATAATATGCCGTTGGGAAATTAATTTCTGTTATTTTCACTATGAAACAACTGGTTGCGTTCTCCCTTCACCAGTGACACTTGTAATAAAGCCGGTGTTAACCATTTGGTTTGAAGTGAAGTGACACCCGTAATTTTGCGCCGTGAATGAGGAAAGTGATTCGTGGTGCTTTTAAGCAAATGCCATGGACAATCGTCGCACTAGGGGCTGACTACGGTCACCTCGTCATCAGCCGCTAGTTATCTCACCTATTTTTTTGTTTGTTAATTCTGAAAGAAAAATCATTCTGTAACTTCTAGAAAAACGAATCCAATGTGCAAACTTCCAAACTTACAATACCTGAAGAAAATAATTTCAACTTGTTTAAGAGAAAAGGCTGGTTTTTATTTCAGATCAAAAATATACTAGCAAATTTTCGGTGTTGACAGGCAGTTGCACTCCGAGCGAGGTTGCGGCGGGAAGGGGTTCTTGTAGCATTCAGAAAACGATGGCATTGGTGGGGTAAGTCTGATACAGTCACGTACCACTTTCTTCGGATCACAGCGGGGTGGAATTTTCGCCTTTGCGCAGCCAGGGATCGACGCTCGTGGACATAGTTCTTTCTTGACTTTGACACACTCAGGCGCTTCCAGGCTGGGAGCTGGCTTGGAACAGGACGGTCTGGACGTTATCTGTCGTTTCTTACGCCGCGGTACCTTCTGCTGCATGGTGTCATCGCAGGAAAACTCTTTCGGCACCGGTGGTTCCGGGCATGCACGCCAAGTTTTTGGGCTTACCGGTTTGTCGCAACTGGATCTGGGTTCCTCCTTAGGCGGCATTTGGGTGGATCGTTCATTGCAGGCCTTTTGCTGGCAATCCTTCTTGCTGCTGAAATCGGTTAATCCGTTGCCTTTGCTTGATGATGAGGATGAAAATGGACGAGCCTTTGCCAGGTTCCCAACCGCATCCAGGGCTTTGACTGGTGGGATACTTTTAACTGCTCCACTTAGAATTTTGAACATCTTGACACGAATGATGCTTGGTAAGAAATGAACTGGTCTGAATGATGGGTCGAAAGGGTATGTGGAAAATTATTCTGTTTGCTGCCAATTAAGGCTACTTTGTTCAATTTTTTTTGTGGTCTACCTCGATCACGTGATGTTTGACATTTGGAGATGGTGTTCAAGTAGAATGCTATCGCTTTTTGTTCATTATGCCTTGTTCAGACTGCAGAGTTACAACATGTTATAAGGCTATCTTGATGACGAATTTCTTGTAGGAATTATTTGACAACCGTTATAACTTGTTATAACTCTGTAGTCTGAACAAGACATTACACACCGTTCACAATAATATCTACATTACGTGATATAGAGTATCTGGATATCAAATGCCCTGCTTATTATTTCCAGTGAAAACAACAAGTATAGATGCTAATATCAAGATAGTCTATATCAGTTAATAAACGTTGTGTGTGAACGGCATATAAGGAACAGCACTGTTTTATCGAGTCACTAGTGAATGTTAGTTAAGGTAAATAAACTGCACATCAGAGATAATGTTGGTAACTCTGCCTCTAATAAGGGAAGGCTCCATTATTTATGTGTCACGCAGTATAGGGAGAGGAGAGGTTTGTGGTAAATATCTGTGAACAACGTCGAGCGATCGATACAGTGTGTTTTCGGTTTTGACTGCAACGAGTATATTTTCATCTTAATTATCTTACTTATCAATTATGTGTTCTCAGGTATTGTTTTGGTAATATCCATGAAGGATTATCCAATCATAATTATAACCAGTTATGTTAAGACTTTTAAGCTTTGATTTGGTGCTAACAAAATTAAAATCGGTACACAAATAGCTCAGTATGTAATCGGAGACTAAACTGCTTGACAACTATTAAAATAGGCAGTAAAGTACTGTTTCGTTCATATCTTCGTGACAAAATGTCCGAATGAAAATAAATTCTATAAAGTTCTATAAGAATAATGTTGCTTGCATTTGCCGTCAACAGAACTGAAATCGGGTGAGCTGAGTCTGAGTTGATTCGAATGGTATTCCAAGTAAAAATTTTAGTTCTATTCCAGCCGTATAGCACTCCTCCCGGCTTCGTTGATAAAACTACATTCAAAACGGCTTTGTCCACCAATACCTCCTCTATGTATCTTTAAAGCTGAAACTTTGTACACTGTGGCCCACTCCATAGACGGTTGTGAAAACCTTTACTAGACCATAAAGATTTTGAAAATGTTCTAGTGAAAGATGTTATGACTACTTAAGAACCTTCATAAAACTATTGGCTGCCATCGAAACCAGCGTAAGGCCATATGGCCACAGCAGTTAAACTTCACGGTGATATCTTGGTTGGTTTTTTTTTGTTCTGCTTTGTTCGATTCTCTGCTCTTCTGACTCATTTCACAGTAAATAATATTTAAGAAAAAAGTTCTGGTGTTGCGGGAAATGTTGTATGATAGCAGCATATTCTGGTCCAAATCATTTGCGCATTTACTTTTATGGTGAATATTGGCACGATAAAAGCCGAAATTAAATGCGCCACGAAGATTATGCGAGTTTACGTCAACAAAAACGAAATTGAAACGTATATGTTCGAACAATTATTCATGAATTTCCTGCAAATTTATGGAATTCAATAAGGTTATCTAAAAGAATGCCAAAATTGGTCTCTGATCTACAGTTAATTTGCATTATATGTAAAATTTGGTGTATTTATTTTTTCACATTTCAATTATTTCATATATTTCAATATGGCGGATTGGCAGATATGGCAGTTTTGCCAAAAAGTCAATTTATCTTCTAAATGGCTATTATAAAACTATTTCGTCATTTGATGACTTTCCTCATTGTCAATTTGCCGTTTAACGCATTTACCGGAGGAAAAATGGTTTTAAAATGCTTTATCAACTGACCAAGACAATTTGAATGAGTCCTGAAACGGTATTTCATAACAGTATTTTACGAATTCATAAAGTCAAAATAAAACTTGTGATAGGAGTAAAAGAAACTTTAGAAGTCAAGGCTTTAAGATTGTTGTAAAGAAGCTGTGTAGGTTCTCATAAACCTGACTAAAATTTGAAACTTTTTGGCTCGTCTTACTGCCAGAATAAATTGATTTCTAGTGGCTTTTATGAAACTGTAATAAAACTTAATGAAGCTGGATGGTTTTGACAATGTTGCTTGAAATATGAAGCAAACTTTAAACCTTTTTTTTTTTTTGTGTAAAAAGGGTTCAAAAACCTTATAATTATAAGAGGAATTAATATTCCATAAAAGTTCATAATTATCCTGCTCCAAAAAATTTCTAGAAACAACGAAATACTGAAATGGAAATAACTGCTGTGATTGGAAGAATGTTCATTGTTTTCAATATCTGAAAACTTAAAAAAACTTATTTTAACTTTTATAATTAATGTTATCAGAACTGCCTCCAACTGAAAGTCTCTAATAAAAAGTTCATTGATTTTGCATCCAAAAGATTTTATAAATATTAAATTAAAATTTTTCTGTCATGATCTGTTAGCATATTAAATTTTTTGAAATAATAATGAACTGCCCATGATTTGAGGAAAGAATTATCTCCATTTAAAGTTCATTAGTTTCGTTTTGCAAATATTTCATGAAAGCTTCCACTTTTTAAAATTTGGCTCAATAACCCATTTGATATTATGGTTTTCGGCCTAGTGACATATTTGGCGAATTTATATTGTGAAATATTGTGTTTTTGCTTTAAAAATTAGGTTAGCTTAGGGAAGCGAAGTACTCGCGGTTTATTCAAGGTTAGGGATAGCAATTTATAATAGGGCTGGGAAGGATAGATAGGGTCTATTTTTCTAGGTCACTCGCCGTTACAGAGCTGCAGTTGATGGTGAGAATAGTGGGGATAATCTGTAACAAACCGGATAGAAAGAAAAATTGGGAAGGTAACAACGAGAAGAGGACATTTGGATCAAAAGGGTACCACGATAAAGACAGGAACTAACGGCAGAGAAGGAACATTTATCAAATTTTGACATCTATTCTCTCTACAAACCAATAGATTTGATACATGTAATCTAAATCAAGGCCCGCCAGCATTTATCTAAAAGGCTTGGGCGGTTTTCCTTGAAACTGGAGAGCTGCTATCAGCTGAGATCTGGCCTTCAGATGCTCGCTTGCGTTTCCACACGACATGGTCGATATCCTGGCTGAAAGTCCAACTCGGAATGTATGTGCATTCAGTAAGTAGTGGTTGGACATCAGACGGCTCATAACATAAATGAAATCGCGCCGCACGTCCATCCCTTCAAACCATGCTTTCTTCGATACTTGAGGAAGAATTGAATGCAACCATCTACCCAGTTCTCCATCTCTCAATTTACGATGCCAGCTCATCAAGTTCTCTTGACGAGCCAATGAGAAAAAATCATTGAATGCGATTTGACGCTCGCAGACATCGCTTTCCATAGCGCCCACTTTAGCCAGTGAGTCCGCCTTCTCATTGCCCGGAATCGAGCAATGTGAAGGGACCCAAGCCATGGTGATAGTGTAAGAGTGTTTAAACAAAGCACTTAAGCTTCTACGTAGTCCATATGGGAAATTCGCTGAGTGTTTGACCAGCTTAATTGGCCAGAACAGCCTCCAAAGAGCTTAGACTGTCGGAGAAAATGAAATAAAGCTCAGGTGGAAGAAGAAGCTATATGTTCTAGAGAATAGCATATAGCAGCTAGTTCCAGCAACATATACAGAATATGGCTTTTTAGCATAAAGCAGGCGCTATGAACCGTGCTAAAACACCAAAACCTACGGTCCTTGCTGACGTGTCCATATTTGCTTGCAAAAGATTGGAGGTAAAGGGTGTCCACAGTTAAATTGCTTCACTTTAAACTCGTCCTCAAAAACAAGTCTCTCAACCAATTGTCTTGAAAAATTCGGGAATATTATACAATGCATAATATTGGTTTAGGTTTTTCTATTTCACTGTATTTCTTTACCAAACCCAAAAGCCCGAACTTTCTTCATAATACCACGCACATGATTTTGTATAACGTTTGAACCGACATTTTTTCACATGACTTTAACATTTACTGTTCTGTAGTGGCAACTTTAGGATGCTTACGAAGTTCGTGTTTCATTATGGCCCAATATTTTTAAATTTGGCTGCAACTCTGGAGAGTTTGAGGATTAAGATCCTTCGGCAACGAAATTGACTCATTATTCTGCACCACATGAACATCCTTGGAGTAGAGACAAGAGGCTAGGGTCCGGCTAAAAAAATGCTAGGAACGTTGTAGTGTTTTGAGAAGTTGAAGTTGTCACGAAAGGCTTGCTTCGTTTACCACACGAACAAATCCCCTTGCTGTTTCCTGAGAGTCTCTGAAACATCAAACTTGTCTTCCGCAGTCATATTCGGAAATTTGTTTAAAGTCCGCTCATACGTGTGTTTACTGTCCAGTCCTGTGTCCGCTTTTCATTGCGGTTTGGAGCTTTCTGAACTTTGAATGAACGAAGCCCGGCTCGTTCTTGGTCAAGTGCAGCTTTTCGCGACGTCCCGAACGGAACAGTAGGGTTTGCGTTCAAAGGCAGCAACCACTCGCTTGTGATCCTTCACACAGTACGGGACACTTTTTCTAGTATTCACCTTCTTCCGATCGACAGTTTATCGTTCTACAAAAACGTGAAAATATGAGACACTGTAGACTGATGAAGTTTCAACATCTTTCCGATGGCTTGGTGCGAAAGAAGTGGGTTGTCGAGGTGCGTGTGCAAAATATTCTCGCGCCGTTGCTGTTCCTTCGACTCCATTTTCGAAACGACGACATATTTCAGAATGAAACTCACGCAGTGTAAACAATACACGCTGAGACCATTTCACCCAAAATTTCGTTGAAATCAACCCTAAGTGCGAAATGTTACAGCTTCTTGAAAGTGATGCAATTAAATTGTGGACACCCTATATCAACACCGTACGATGGTAATCTGGGATCCCGACGATGTTTTCCTCAATTGACAGTTCGAAAACCACCGTAGAATCAAAGTAGTCTCAACTACCCATAATTAACGATATGCATTTTCATAAACTTTGGTAGTTCGAAGAACTTAGAAATAGACAAGGGTCTATTACTAAGTTTTTTGTACTTCTAAGAATTGCTCTTCTATCATATGAATAAATTTCTCGAAGTTTAATGAAAATCGGCACTGGTTGTCGAGAATTTAAAATGAAAAGTTATATCAAATAATTTTTTTATTGAAAATTAAGCTACATCCAGCGAGAGGTAACTTACTCTCCAGCGACCGAAGCGAAAATTTGAAGTACAAATAATTCGTTGGTAATATTGCAAGAAATATCTTCAATTTTAAAACCAGAGTCAATTCAAACCTTAATACAATTTGATTATACGATGATTGATTGATTGATTAATCAACGACTAATTAGTTTCAAATTATTAACGGTGGTAATGAAATTGAACCCTGATTGTGACATGCTTCATTTCGTACCATTTCCGGAACAATTATCCCAAATTCCACGAAATTTTGAAAAATTTCCCTTCGGTAGCCAGGCTTCAAGCATGACATTACTTGACACACAATCATACCAATGTTAACAGGGTATCTGGCGAATCGAAAGCTTTCAAAAGATAACAATAACACTAAATTGAGATCCGGCAATAAGTCAATTCTGATAACCAGAAAAAAAAGGAGGGGTACAGCTCAATGTACCTTATCGCTTTACTAAACGCCATCCCAAAACAATTAACGGACGGCCCTTGAACGGAGATATACTTAGTGCAACCAGTTGTGTACCTACCTCAAACATGAACGTGTCGACCTCCTCGCGCACGTCGTCATCCGTAAGTTGATTATGTTTTTCATTTCCTTCCAGCAGCAGGTCCAGGAATGCCAGCCGTTTTTTCGTGCCGAAGTAGAGATCGTCATTGGTTTCGCCTGTCACCATGGCGGACGATTTTTCGCCACCTTTACCTTGGCTACTCTTTTGAAGTTCTTCCTTTCGTTCGCGGATGACCTGGATATTTCACCGGCGGTGCGGAAAAAAGAAATCAAAGTTGAGAGAACGAATGGGAAAGTGCACGGGCTGCGTTCCGGTGGTGGGTCAGTCATGGGGAAGCATGGGAAGAAGTAATGACACGGTTCAATTGATTTCGATTTGCAGGAAGGTTAACAGGATTTTGTGCTTTACGAACGATATAAAATCGATTTGCTAAACTATCGTTTCGGTGTAGTCTCTTTCCAGTTGCATCGCCGTTTCCCGGCACAGTTATGGGTGAGGTGACCGGATTTAAGGGTGACTGGTACACAAGTATGCAGTCATGTGTGCAAAGTGTTTTTTTTTCTCTTCTCTTTTTGGATTAAAATTGTGTGCTCCTCTAGCAAGTTTTTACCTTTTTTGTATACCCATGGACAATTGCTAGAGCTTTTTTGTGCTGACGTCCATATTCGGTGCGGTTGTAGATAAAATTGGGATGCAGCCATGGTCTAATCGATCGATCAACAAACAACTCGCTCAACCTGAAAAATGTTATGCAATTAGAAGATAGAAATCATTCCGTTTGACTCATTACTTACGCATAGATGGCTTGTACATACTGGTTTTCTCCACCTGTTTGAGCATATACTTTGACTCCCATGGCAGTTTCTAACAAAAGAAAAGAAAAAATCGTTAGACCGAACATGACTGACTTCTTTAACAGGATTTAGCTCCAGTGGATCGAAAAATTGAACCTCAGTGAGTGTTCATTCCAGACGGAATCACTCTCAAACATTTTCACGCTATTGACTTTTGGGCAGCCAACGATGTTACCTTAGTATTAGCTTTCATTCATCAACGGCAACACGCGTCTTCTATGCGTCAACAATTCTCTGCTCTCACTTACCACAGATGATGTCCAGTGCAGCTTTGGTTATAAACGGGAAGATATCTACCGGTTTACCCGTGTTGGCGTACGAATCTAAACGTTCCGTCAGAATGGTTCCCTGCTCGGCAAACACATCGCAGAAGCCGTCCAGAATGTTGAAGTGGAACGTCGGTGTTATAAGCCTGCGATGCTGGAACCAGCGGTCACCTGTTGATGATGTGGCAAATGTGGTGATTACGAGCGGAACGATGATGCCGTGGAGCTTAGAGTAGTGGGCACTTTTGGCTTCGAAGTGTATGTTGTTTTGAATAAATGATGCATGTTTAGACGAAATTAACTGGAAGTCAAAAACGCTTGAATGTAGCTTACCCTTGGACGTGAGAAGTCCCTCGCCAAGCCACTCGGATAGGAAGTCATATCCGTGGGACTTTTCCATGTTCTTGCTGGAACCAATTACTGTTTCCACATATTCCGGTTTGCTAATTCGAACCTCCGGCCGCATTCCGGTCCAAATACGGTGAATTTCCGGATAGCGCCGGGTACGTTCATCAATTATATAGAACAGCTCTGGAAGTGTGGATCAAAGCGATGCGATTTTAGTGGTCAATAGACGATGTGTGAGAAAGAGCATGATTTAATAACAATGTATGCACTTATCATTAGTGTATACACACATAAGCTTATGATCTTTTTTTGTCACTTATAAATACAAGTTGATAAATAACGTTCTAAATTTTTCACAAATAGTCTAGTGCCAAATGGTGAGTGTTTTAATTGACACTTCTATTTCAACGTTCCTTCTCAACTAGGTTCATCGGCAGAAATTATAATTTCGACGTTCTTTATGAAAAGATTTTGCATACGGTTGATGAAATAAGAGTTGAGCTCCCCCCTGTTGTAAAAGTTCATGTATAAAGAGTGTTCCGATCAAAGTCTTTATTAGTAAGTCAAATTCTTTTTCTTTTTCAAGTTCAGTTCATACAGAATACAAGAGAAATATTCAGCTAAGCTTCTTTTTTACCGAATGCGAATTCGTTCAACACCTGCCATAAGATTTTGAACAGTCTCCTTGCTCACTTTATTCACCGCAGATCACCAGTTTACCTTGAACTGTTTCTCGCTCACTACAGCTTTTTGGGCTTTCTTAAGGTTCCGCTTGACGATGGCCCAATATTGTTCGATTGGGCGGAGCTCTGGCGTGTTGGGAGGGTTCTTGTCCAGCATAACACTCCATGGCATTTTTTTCCGTAATGGCAAGATGCCTTATCCAGCCAAAATAGAACGTAACAATTGCGTCGCTTCAAGAAAGGCATTAGACGTTTCTGTAGGCATTCGCTCAGATAAATTTCCTGGTTGACGGTTCCGGTCGCAATGTAAACGTTGCTCTTCAAGCCACAGATACAGATGGCCAGCCACACCAGATATTTCTTCGCGAACTTTGACAGTTTAATGCGCTTGAAAATATCTGCCACCTTTCCCCGTGCAGTTGCCGTATAAAATTCCTGTCCAGGAAGCAGTTTAAAGTCTGCCTTGAAGAAAGTTTCATCGTCCTGTACTACGCAATCAAACTTCGTCAGCATCGTCGTGCACAACTTTCGCGATCGTGCTTTGGCCGACGTGTTTTGTTTATCGTCTCGATTTGGATTCACCATTTTCTTGCAAGTCGACAGTCCAGCTCTATCCACGGTTGAAGGCGCCAATCCCAGCTCCGTCGCGACATCTCGGACGGAGAGGTTAGGGTTCCGCTCAAAACAGCGAAACAACTCTCCTCTGGCTTTCGATTTCCCCCTGATCCAGCTTTTCTGGCTGTTGACAAACGTTCACTGAACACTTTTAATACGTTGATAACAGTTGATTTAGCCACATTCAACAATTTTGCGAACTTGGCGTGAGAGTAAGGAGTGTATCGAATATAAGCTATCCACATACATTTGCGTTGTACGCATGTATTTGTGATGGTTTTTTATGCTCTGAACACTGCATGCTGTGCGTTTGACTGTCAGCTTTCTTTTGTTTACTTGTTTGTGCGGTTCAAATTCTGCGTTTTCAAAATGTTGCGTATTGAAAAGGAAGTGAAAATTAAGGTTCTGGACACATGGCTAAGTGACAAGGGTATTACTATGCGAAAATTGGCGAAGCGGTTTGGAATTCATCATGCGAGTGTTGAAACCATCATTAATAAGTTTGGAGAACACTATTCTTTGGATAAGCTACCAGGAAGAGGCAGAAAACCCGGTTCTTCCAACCCAAAACTGGAGCAGAAAGTGGTATCTCTAATCATGAAGAACAAATCAATGTCAATACGTGATTTGGCCAAAAAAGCAGGAACGAATGTCGGAATGATCCAGCGTATCAAGAAACGAAACCACCTGAAGACCTACAAGAAGCAGAAAATCTCGAAACAAAGTGCAGAACAGAAGAAGCGAGCAGGAACAAGGGCCCGGAAATTGTATTCGCGTCTTTTGCAGCGTCAGGATGCATGCGTTTTGATGGACGATGAGACCTATGTAAAGGAGGACTCAAAAACCCTTTCAGGTCCATAATACTTTACTGCCGTCATTGGGGAGGATGTGAGCGATGCGGACAGGTCGATTCAAGTGAGAAATTTGGTCGAAAGGTACTGGTATGGCAAGCAATATGTTCCTGTGGTTTGAAGTCAACCATTTTTACACTACCGGAACTATAAATGTTGAAATCTTTCGATCTGAGTGTCTCCAGAAGAGATAGTTGCCTTAATATAAGAAGCATAGTACACCTCCACTGTTTTGGCTAGATTTAGCGTCGGCTCACTATGCCAAAACCACTCTCAATTGGCTTGCGGAAAAGGGTACGGATTTCGTTGAGAAAAATATCAATCCACCAAATTGCCCTCAGCTTCGACCCATCGAACGTTACTGGGCAATCGTGAAGAGGGTCTGCAAGAAGACTGGTAAGGCAGCTGGGAACATGCAGGAGTTCAAAAAAATTTGGGCTCAAGCGTCCAAAAATGCGATGCAACACTTGTCCAGAACTTGATGAAGAGCATTCGATCCAAAGTTCGAAAATTCGTAAAAGAATAACTTAAATTTCATCCGGTCTTCATTATGTTCAAGTTTAACCTCGTACAATAAAGGATCAATTTTTGGTATGAATAAAATATCGGTTTTCAACATCATTTGAAAGAAAGTTTGTGGATAACTTATTTTCAATACACTCCTATGTGTGAAAAGAAGTCTGGGTCCTCCCTTAACTCATTCGGTTAAGGCGCAGCTACAAAGCAACACCATGCTGGAGGTGGCTGGGTTCGATTCCCGATTTGGTCTAGACATTTTTCGTTAAGGAAAATTTCTCGACTCCCTGGGCATTGGGTATGATTGTACATGCCGCACAATCATACTAATGCAAAAATGGTACCTGGCATCGAAAGCTCTCATTCAATAACTGTGGAAGTGCATAAGTTGAGAGCAAGCAGTTAGCTAGCGTTGTGAAGGCGATATGTCTATGTTTGATCGATCATCTTTGAACCTGTCGTATGGCCCTTGCACATCTTTACTTATATTGTGCGACAATTCATTAACCAGCAATAAATCCAACCAGAAGTCAATTATCTGCTAATAACTAGCAACTGTTCATGCTAATGTTGTTAGTTAATGCATTTTCTACACACATTAGCGATCATAATCTATATATTTGGCTAGCTTATACCGTTCATACCACTCAACTGCCATACCCAAAGATGGCTGCTAACTACATCACACTTAATTCGCTCGTGGTTCGCTACAAATTCACCACTGGCTTGATTAATCGACTGCATGACCAATGGCTGATTAGCAACGGTCGCGATAGAGCCAATGGTTGCTTGCCAGAGCACCCTCCTAGGTACTTGCCACCGCCAGCTGCCAATTCAGTACTGGTTCATTGCCGCTCTGAGCAGCTCCAAAGCTACCGAAGGAATGTAGCATTTTGCGAAGGTGTATCTTTTTCGTATTCTTCACTGCAGCATCTTCCTTACTTACATTTGAAGTCTGTGATAGGAGAATACTGTGCATTTAGTAAATGTACTCTGAAAATCGAAATTAAATGACATCACCTGATGTTTGCGTTATTTTCAATAATTTTATATATGAATAGAACGCATAGAAATATACCCGATCGATTTGGGCAAATATTTTGAAAATATTTCGAGAAAAGACTGAGATATTAACGCTTAAAACCTGACCGCTGGTCGTACCACCTCTGGTCTCAACGTCGAGAACAAAATTTCATTTATAACTGTGTTTTTGTTGAAAATTCTGACATTTTTGGAATATTTCTAAATTGTCAAAGTATTTGTAGAATTAAAGCGAAAAAAATGTCAAAATGGTCAATAACCACTTTCATCTTTCGTGGCTCACGGATCTCTTGATAGATCATTAAAAATTGCAGCGAGAGATTGTTAAGCTGACTGCCTTATCTGAAGCTGGTGGCGCATTTTATAATGCAACTGATAAGGACAGGTCTTTGGTCGGAAATATTAACAAAAACTACAAGATACCGCCCCATTGGGTTGTTCGGAATGATGAAGTAGGGCTACGTACGTGCTCTGAATAAATTGGTGCGCAATAACATAGAAATGATTGTAAAAACGAGGGTATATTTTTTTAGATAGGTCTCACAAACTGTCTTGGAGATCAGAACTTAAATAGCTTTACCTGCTTAACAATGTTAGGATATATATTGAAACATATTCATTGTATGACCTGGAAGTTCAACAAACATTATGTGATTATCTTGGGATACTTATGCCAAACAACTATTTTAACTTTGTATTGCCAATAAAGCTTCTGTTAAAATTGTAGACCTTAACATTTGAATGACCCAAAACTAACAAGATTATTCCATGATCCCTGTGGATGTTTCATAATATTCATCGAATATGTTTGAATAGTTATCGTAGTTTTGTATAGCCCAACAGGCTACGGTTACTATTCTATATTTTGAACATCACATGATAATCTGATTATGACTGGTGATCTTACAAAAGATTCACTGAATATTTTTGAATGCATATCGTCAATTTTCATATAAAGCCTATGTTACGACTGTAGATCCTAGTATCTGAACTTAATGGCAGTTTTGGTGACTTAGAACATCACAAGATTTCTCGTTCTATCTGTTTATCTTCCAGAAGACCCACTTAAATTCGTCGAATACAGATTGTTTCTTGGTTTTGTCTAGAAAGCTACAGTTACAGCTAGAGGTTTGCAGTTTTGAATTCCAGGATAGTTTGGATAAGAAGATTATCTCATAATGTCTGTTTATCTTCCAAGATGTTTAATGAATATGATTCAATACACAGCGTAGCTTTGCATAGCTCAGAAAGCTTTTGTTGCAACTGTAGGTAACTATATTCTGATCTCAAGGATAGTTTGGATGACCCAGTCTTTATAATGTTTGTTGACCTTTAGGAATATTCATTAAATGTGTTTGAATATATTTTTGTAACTTTGTATTGCCCTAAAATATTGTTACAACTGTAAATCTTTGTTTTGAAGTATCGACTGTTGACCTTTCAAAAGACTATTTGAATATATTTGAGTCCATATAGTAACCTTACATAGCCCAAACAGCTACTGTTACAACTGTAGATTTTATGTTTTGAATTTAAGGACAGTTTGGATGACCTAGAATTTCCCATTTTGTCTGTTGACCTAGTTGACCTAGTCGGTTGACCTAGGTCTGTTGACCTAAATATTAAATATTTTTAAAACATATTTTTTTTCTGCATTCTCCAAATACCTACTGTTACAACAGTAGATCTTATAACTAAAAACGAGAAAAAAAATTAGTATTTCCCATTGAATTACAACTACCTTTTCTTATCTTGACAGATACGCGTATTTCGTCTACAATGTGCAGACTTCTTCAGTGTCTCGTACTAATAACTCGTACAAACTCTCTAGGATTGAAGATCTTATGTTCTGACCTCAATGACAGTTTTGATGACTCTAGATGAGTTTAGAAAGTATTGATAGTTCCGTTAGCTCACGGCAGGCTGTGAAAATTGAATAGAAGTAGTTTGAAATTGAGCGGAGGGCATTGTGAGGTAGTATTTCGAAACAGGAACACAAACTTTTACCAAGCATCCCCATGCGGGGTAGGTCAAGGCATGATCGAATGCACCACCTTGACTGGTAAAAGTTTGTGCACTTGAACGTAATGTTTGCTCAAATTCACTGAATATGGTTGAAAACGTAGCGTTACTTTGTATTGCATAAAAAGTTATAGTTACTACTATAGATCTTAAGTTCTGAACGGAAAGCAATTTATATGACCTAGAACATCAAAAAATCATCAAATAATGACTGTTGACAATGCAAAAGGTTCATTCAATATGTTTGAACACATATCATAATCTTATATAGCCTTAAAAGCTACTGTTACAACTATCTGAAGTTCTGAACTCCAGTGCATTTTGGATAACCTAAAACATCCCAGAAAGATGCAAGAATATTTGATGGTTATCATCAAAAATTTAATAATTCGTTTGCAGGTGTACCATATTCTTAAATAACGCTTTAAAACTTTGATAAAGGCATTTATTTTTCTTCTTGAACTTCTTAGTACTTAGGATGTTTTAGGTCGTCAATTAGGTCTTAAACTCATATGTTTTTTATATTTCACAGACATGAGAATTGGTGCAGCACAAATTTGCCGATACAATGTAAACTTTTCCATTTTCCTTTTGGATACATTACCGCTTAGGCCTGAAGGAGTTAATATACTTTTTAAGACAAGGCAAAACATTCGTGAATTTTTCAATAGTATGTGGCCCGAAATCAACATCGACCGACCTCTGGTCCTCACAAGTTCCTACCTCACGCCTCCACGAGTCATATGATCACAAAAGACTGCCAGCTGAAACATGGAGACGCTGGTTGGCGTAGCCTGGGCAATGTTGTCAATCCGACAATAGCGAAGTGAGGGGTGCGACCGGTACATCATATCATAATTTTCCATTCTCATATCTTTCAGGTCTTCCAGATCGTCAGGTATTACAAAATAATTTAAAATTTAAAATTCTTTTTTTTTTTCATGGCGGTCATACATTGCCTAAATTTTCTGGTTCATAATGGATGCGCAAGTTTGTCTACAATTGCAACAAAACAGCAGTCGGCACACATGTAATTTTCAATTCATATTACAATATACCCTCACTATATATTTTATCTTATAGGACATTGTTTATTCATAGCCTAATTCTGTATATTTCATTACATGTATTACGCCAGAAAGGTAAATTTCTCTCAGGTACCATACAGTTTAGGAGAGGAGGTCTTGCGGTTATAGGATGATCATCTTCTGGTAGAAGCAGCAGTAAGAATGGGGATCAATTTTCAGCTGTATCTAGCACCGTCGGAGTGTAGATACTAGTATGTGTTATTATATGATGCATGTTTTTTACAAGCTCTAGCATATTTTCATTAATAGAAATGTTGACGACTCTCTCGACCACTCAACCTTTAATTCCTTCATTATATTTTCCATTAAATGGCGTAATATGACCTTAACATTTCAGTACACGATCATCAACTACTATTTGAGCGGTTCAGCGGAACACAGCTGTTCATCATTATTAATTGCATATCATAAATATAATATTATGGAAGAAGTAATAAAATAATTAATAAAATTTTAATTGCTTCAGATTGGTGATCCGGCCGGTATAATTATTTTATTACATTATATCAAATAATAATCAAAATTAATAAATGCTCTTCATTCCAGAAGGTTACATATCTATGTGTCATGATTAAATACGTAATAATATAATATTATGAGACTATAAATTAGAAGAAGGATTGGTAATCTCCATTTGGTTCCAACTACCTTTGCTTATCTTCGACGGATCCGCGTATTTCGTCTGCAATGTGCAGACTTCTTCAGTGTCTCGTACTAATAACTCGACTGCCGAGTTATTAGTACGAGACGCTGAAGAGACTGCACATTGTAGACGAGGTGCGCTGGATCTGTCGAGGATGGGCAAGGGTGGTTGGAGTTGGAGTGGAGATTACTAATTTTTCTTCTAATTTATAGTTACAAGTATTCCACTAAACAGCTCAAACCCTCTAGGATTCATAATATTATGGTTTTATATACAATTGAATGCTTTATTGATATTTATACCTCAATGAATAACAAGATGACCTTCACATTCCAGAGATACAGTCACCTATCAGTGATACAAAATGGTACGAAGCTGCATATTATTATTACTGCCTTAATATTATTATTTCAGCAGGTTAATTAATTTAGTTTAACATGGTTATCATAGGCTCGTGAACTCCAACTATTACATAATTTAACTAAATATCCTTATATAATTTTTGCTCTACTATATATTCATATATAACATATTATTATTACATTACATCTATATTTATATAAATATAATAAATACTGGGTTGGGAGGGAGCACCAGGGTATCATTCAAGCTGAAACTGGACGATGGTTTGATTGACTGCCTGAGTCTAGGAGGAACAAACAGTATCATTTCTTATCCTACCGATTCGAGTGTGGTGCTGCGAGCTCTACTCCAACAGTTTCAGGGAGAGTGACGCGCCCTTCTTAACAAGCCATCCTGTAGAAAGCTTAATGAGTATTGCGAATTGTGTTATTCGATTTGTTGGATCATATCGTTGGAAGGAGATTCTTAATTTCCGTGGATTTCGTGTAAGTGTCTCTGCTTACGGGTCCACCCCTCCGTTTTGGCCCTTCATACAGCGATAGTGCGAATTCAGATCGGTGGCCCAATTTGATCTTGCTATTAAGTGGAGCTGCATCCAAGCCAAGGGCTAGAGGGGATGGTGGCTACCATACATACATACATACAGTATGTGGCCCGAAATCAACATTGTTCTCTATTGAAATTGATGCGTAGAAATATTTCGGAAAACGTTTACATCGCGACTGGATGTGAGGATATCCCATGTAGCACATTCCGGTCATAATTAGTTGTAGTAACTTGATTATGACTTAGCAAGTCATATTTATGTCATCTCAACCGAATGGCAACAAGTATGCTACTAGGGATGCCGGGAAGATTCAAGTTGGTGTTTGCGAACAAGTTCGTGAAGAAGACATTGATTTGGCAAGTGATTTGCAGTTGTGGCCAGAAAACGGAACCATTCGCCACATCCTCGGCGAAGACATCTCGAGATTTAGTCAGCCGTTATAAAATAAATATTGTCAGCTAAGGCATGTTCGCGACAAAATCTGGACACCCCTAGATACGTATATCTCTGAAAATACTTCATCAACGCGTAAAATATTGCACAGAATGATGAACGTATGTCTGTTCATTGTGTAAAATCAATTTTTGGTGGTTTCAGCTTTTTGAGCGAAGATGGCGTCGAAAGAAGAGCCAGTGCTAATAGAAATTGTGTGCGGTCGCAATGATAACACGGATCTGTCAGTAAGAAAACTTGCAAAAAAGCCTAGTTTTCCTGCAAGCACTGTTCATAACGTTCTTAAATCTTTCGAAACACATTTGACAACAGCCAGGAAGGCTGGGAGCGGAGTAAAAACAGATCTCAGGAACCACCAGAAGGACGCGAAGGTGAAGCAAACATTGCAGAACGTACTGTGGCTAGAAAAATAAAAGTGTCCCCAAATTCCGTTCATACTTCCAAGCACCGGCAAGGTATGAAGTCGTTCAAGGTGAGAACTGAACCGAACCTTAACGAACACAGAATGTGACGGCTAAAACCCGGGCTCGCAAGTTGTATAGCGAATATTTGACGAAGTTTCCTACGTGATAATGGACGATGAAACTTATGTATTGGAAGACTTTAAGCAGCTTCCCGGAATGTCTTATTATACTGCCATGAATAGGAACGGCGTACAAGAGTATTTCAAGACGAAGAAAAAGGCCAAGTTTCCTAAAAAATGGTTTGGCAGGCAATATGCAGCTGTGGTCGGGCAAGCCAAAGCTTCATTATTGCCAGAACGGTAAACAAGGAAATATACCGTGAAGAGTTTAGGCACTCGATTGTTGACACTTCCTCGCTATTCTGGCCTGAATTGGCATCTTGTCACTACGCCAAAGATGTTTTGGAATGGTATAATGCGAATGGAGTCCATGTTGTACTGAAACTAACTGCCCGAAAGCAACCTTTCGAGTGGTATTGGGCTCTCGTGAAGACAGAACTCTCTCAATATAAACAACAAGCTACAACTATAGAAACATTTCGAAAATCTTACACTAAAGCAGCTAAATCGGTTGCAGAGAATTATGCACAGACCCTAATGGCTGGAGTAAACTCAAAAGTTCGTAGTTTCTTTATGCAGCCTGATTAAGTAACTGTGATTAGTTTTCAGATTACGTATAATGCACAATCAAATGTATAAAAAATGCATCTCGGATTAACAGCAAATTCTGTTTTATTTCCAAATTTAATTCGGCCCAGCCGTGGTAAACGACTGGCAACACAAAAACAAATAGTCGAGTCATCAATGCTGACTAAAAGAATGGCATTACAAATTCCCATAGGGTTTGGAGCTGTCAGTAGTGGAATACTTGCAGCTAGAAATTAGGAATGACAAATGGTATATCTCACTGATTCAACTACACTTGCTCATCTCTTCGACGAGCCATGTGTTTTCGTCCCTGATAATGGGCAGATTCTTCAGCGTTCCTGTCGAGTCAGTTAGCATTGAGACAGTCGCTGAAGTATGCCGCTACTGTAGACGAAATACGTATCACGTCGGGTAACATTAAAGCAATGGTTGTTGTGAAGTAATACTGGGAGTCTGATAATCATTTCAAATGTGCTATTTGAAATGCTGCATACCGAGGCGCTTGCATCATAACATATACAATATTTGGAATACTTTGCGATCGCACCATCATCCATATTTTTCAATACATACGAGCAAATTTGATAAATTTCGACTTGCTAAATAGTTACATACGACAGGGCCGCTGTCACTGCACTGTCGAACATAAATCTGAATTGTTCATTTAATGCAGTTTTAGCTGGTGCATAACTAGCTTTTTGTTGCTAACATATACGAATGTGATAAAACAGCTTAGCCATTTTATCTATCTAATTAAATACGATTTATGGTTGGCTAAGTAGTTAGACTGATCTTGGTGACTCCCCCATGATATGGGCACGAGTTATGCTGTGCTATGCCATGCTTTGCAACAGGAAAAATCACAAAAGTAATACTTTTTTTTCCGTCGGCCTATTTCCTCACATGGTGACAATCACCGACGCCAAGGAAGACGTGACCAGTTTTTTTTCGCCTCAGAAAAACCACCGGCGTCGACTGGGATTGAAGCCAGACCCACTGGGGTACAAAGTGACAGTCACGTTTACCACTACACCACCGAGGCCGGCACATAAGTAATACTTGCTTTCGAAAAGAAAACAATGGTTCTCTTGCATAGAGCAATATAATTTGCATAGTTAAATATTGAAACAAAAACATTTTTGATCATTTTTTGCATACATAGTTCAGAAGACGCGTTAATCTAAGATTAACCAAAGAATTGGAAACTTTTATCGATTGCTCAATCAATAAAATTCCTACGCCTTTGTTCAAGTCATTAACCATGCTTGGATATGTGAATTCAGTTTTTAGTTCGTTCAGTAATCCTATCGCAAGATTAGATTAATCGGTTCGGCCGCTTGGTATTGAACAGGTGAAGGTCGTTAAAATAAATAAAGGACCACCATCATGGCCGTTTTTCTCAAACCATATTATGGCTCAAATCTAAAAAAACTACGTATATTTAGCATGGCTAACTTTTATTGGATTCTTGCTGCTAAAAGCACATAGCAATGTGAGCTGGTTGCTAACGAATCAAGTGTTCGGAAATTTTTAAGTGGGATGCAAATTCGATTGGAAATAATCTCAACAGATAAAATTTGACTCTCTTACCCGACACATTAATCATACATTGCTTGTCTTAAGTGTGATTTGATTATTGACAAAATACAAATCAATCAGTCACAAGTATTCGATAGCAGTGGTAACAAATTCGAGATAAGAAAACGACTCTATCGATCCATGAAGAGTCTCTCCAAGTTAATTGTTTTAACAGATTCTGTTTCACCTTTGTATTCAAATTACTTCCTATAGTTATGAATTTGAGAACCGTTGTTGTTTTGACGTGTAAAAATCCATAGTGATTCAAGCGTTTGATTGAGTATGCCTACAACATTTAAATCACATTCATAACACTAGTAATAGAAAATTTACATGAACGTGTGCTAAAGCAAAAGTGCCACAGAGATTCTAATTGAGTGCCTGCTGAAAAAAATCCTCGTTCCATGAAAACAATAAGTAATTAAGTAACACGTAGGTAAATGTATGTTAATGAATTCCCCTCAAATCAGCCAGTCATCAGTTCATCTAAAATAGATTACACCGATATCACAAGCCTTTTTCAGACCGCATTCAGAGTAAAGTGTCCGTTTGCCATCTCTCTCTAGTTGGCGAACGGCAACCGGTCGCTGACAGTTTTACGCAACAGCATCACCAATAATTACTGCG
>JASCZW010008561.1:0-49468 GCA_034211315.2 Aedes japonicus
TAGATTTTGCTGTGCGCATACCTTATAAGCTGCGCAGTAAAGAATGTGCACAGCAAAAAGTAGTCAATTGAAAAGTTGTTTTATTAGAAGAACTATCTGAGAAAGTCAATAATTGACAATTATTGTAAAACGTTATTCATTATACTACACATATATCGCAATTTTTTTTTATTCAATTGGATGTTTTACATCCAAATGCTCGTACCTTTCGTTAGACACCTTTCATGAGTTTTTGAACAGGGCCATCGGACTCTAAGTTTACCAGTTGCTCCTGAAATTTTCTATTTTACGGACTAAGACCCGCACTTTTCTTCCCTATTTGGCCACATCTCCCACTGAGATATCCGGGTTTTTTTCAATTTTTTTTACAACTGCCTTCCTCTACTCAACGAATCGGGAATCATGGTAGCCTGCGAAACTGACCTTCCTCGTTAAGCGCTGCTGAATTTTTTTTAACACTTCGGTACCCGATAATTTTATGGAACAACAATGACAGCAAAAAATAATTAAATTCAACAAGCGCGTAAAATTTCCCCCCGTTTAATTCTATGCTAAAGAAGGCGTAAACGACAAAATTGTTTGCAATCTTTCATGCGCCATACAACAATGTCTGCAATCTTTCATACAGCAGACTAGATTTAGGCGTTATCTGGCGTAAATTTATATCAAATATCCCATTATTTTTTGCCAGATCTAGCATTCTCTTCGTGTGCATTACACAGAAACAAAAGCGTTCACGAAAATGAAAACAGACCGTGAACTAGTTCACGTTTTCATGATTTTTACCCAAAAACGTGACCTAGTTCCCGATTACGTGATCCAGCTCAGGGTGTTTTTTAGCTTGTTCTCGAGTTCATGATTGCAGTTCACGGATATGGGTACGGATTTTTTTCCGTGTAGATAACGCTGAAAATGCAACGTTTCTTTTATTTGTGCTTTGGCAAAACGAGTTCTCTTTCGTTGCACACATTCATTCATATTCATATAGTGGTGGTCTTGTCAGCTGATGCGTACACGGAGAAAAACGTATTAAGGTGTACATTCTTTACACTCACAAGCTGATCTTCTACATCTTCCTATATATATATATGATATATATATATATATATATATATATATATATATATATATATATATATATATATATATATATATATATATATATATATATATATATATATATATATATATATATATATATATAAATGAAATGCTGTCCGTTCGTGACGGCATAACTCACGAACGACTCGATGGATTTATTTGATTTCTTTTTTATTTGATTCGTCTTGGTTCCCAACAGGTTTATATGAAGAAAAAATAATAAATTTTACTACGAAATGAGAAAAAATCATAAAAATCAAATTGTCATTTTGTTTGGAAATATCATAAGATGCTAGACAGCAAAACCATCTTTCGATTTGTAATGACAAACCGGCGGAAACTATTATAATGGCTTCGCAATTAACTAAAAACAAAGAACGAGAGAGGAGAGAATCACTGATTGTTACTTAGGACCTTTTGAGAAGATGTACAAAAAATGATAATACACTAGAGTCGCTTATTTCGCAATTTTTTACGGGGTTGTCGGAATTTGAAGCGGTTTTCGTCATTCAAACGAGTAGATAACGTTCGCTTTTATTTGATCAAAAATGCGTTTCAAACCTAACTTTTCTCGCTTTTTGCAAAGTCTTTGTAAATTACGGGTTTTTACGTGGATTTAGGAATTTACTCGATATTTTTAAGTAGTTTTTTTTTCCATCGCACTCACTCCTGTGTAAAAAGTAACTTCAGTGTATAAGATTTATAGCGTGTAAATGCACGTATTAACTGGAACGTTTGTATTGGTGACACCTCGCAGCGAGATGTAAATTCTAGATCAACAATAGAATAGGGCCTATCAACATTTGTAACCAAATATTCCTGAACCCTTTTTCTCTTAAGCCATAAGCCACCCACACAAATCAAAACCATAATAATGTAGGGAAAAGTTTCTCTACACGATGACGCTATAGATTTGTTTACAAATGTTGATTAACCCTATTCTATTGTTGGTCAAGAATTGGAATGAAGGTCAATGGAAAGTGAAGGTATTAGTTTATGTCTTTTGTGTTGAACTGACAGATGTGTAATTACGTTTTTGTTTACATTAGTATCGTTTGCTGTGTGATTAATAGTGTACCAGGAAAGTGAAATCGACGATATTACTAGAATTTAAAAAAACACAAACTAAGTTTCGATTTCAGTTAATTTCAATTAGTATTGTTGTACAATGCCTCCAACTAGACAGAATAATATCGGTCGGCTGCTAGCTCAGTAAACTCTCGAATGAGACAAAGTGACGATCAGCGTGCAACTCAAACTGAATTGGATCGACAACGGATTTCACGGGCTCGAATGATGTTGAGTGAAGAAGAAAGAGCAGCTCAAAATACAAGCGATGGAGTTAGAAAGAAGCGTAATCGGCATGTATCAGAAAGATTTGGTAACAATCGTGCCCAACATAACCTTATAAGACAATTACGAAGGCAAGCCTACATTCCACAAAATCTTGATGTCATTGCGAATATATCAGTCGCCATTGCATCAATGAGTGTAGTTTGTTATCATTGTAATACATTGAAGTTCCCAAATGAAACACCAGAGCCTTTGTGCTCATGTGTGTCGGGATCCGGAAGTGGTTCGAAACATTTTCTGCAGAACATCCAGAGTTATAATGGTTGTTTTCAAATGATTTCTTTTGGCGCAACTCACATAATAATATTCAAAAGTTTTCTTGGACATTGAACCGTAAGGATTCATAGAGTTTCAAAATTAGTATATTATGAAATTGTGAAAGCGTCTACTTTACAGGTCAAATTTACCAAAAAACGAATTTAATGTTGCCACCGACGGACGCAGACCATCAATTTCTACAGATTTATTTCAAGGGAGGTTAAGTCAGCAACATTATTCCACCATGAAGCGGGACATTGTACAACAAGTGCAAGCGATGCTTCATGAGCCCAATGGATTGATTCAAATGTTCAAGACTACTCTAGATCGAATGCTTGCGATTCGAGCTAATACCATAGACTAACTCTAAGATCAGTATACGAACAAATACGATTTTTTACTTGGCTCAGTTAGTACTAGCACATAGGTCCCAAGCTCGGTCCCAAGCTTAATAATATGCCCCTAATAATGAACTCAACGAACACACTCTCAAATATTCTGTCAAAATAACACAGAAAATCAAAACAAAGGCGCAAATATGTACAGCAAGGTGGTAGCTTCATAGTGTACCTCAGACCAAGGGGTTCTCCAACAGTGAACCAATTTCAAATCGCAAGTTGCATATTGATTGTTGCTAATACCTTCTTCAATTTTCCAATAAGTAGTTTGATTGTAAGCAGGACAACGTCTGCCGGGTCAGCTAGTTGTAGATACAAGTTTTTTTTTGTTGAGGCCCACTGCGTCCACTGAGTTGAACTTTTGTGGTAGAAGTACAGATACAAGTTAATTAACATTAATTATACACACTTGCTTAATAAGCTTTTGTTTTTCTTTCCTCCGAGTGAGTTAGAACAAACCCAGTATATAACAACTAATTATTGCACGTCAGCATGATTGACCGAGATTGCTACTCCGTTATTGCCGGATCAGTTGTAAATGCTTAGAGAACCAACAGATGATGCTATAGACTTACATACATCCTCAATGTGTAACAACTGGTGAAAAATAAAGGCAATACTGGCGCCCATTCCGCATCAGTACAGATCGAAGTCGCTTTGTTGGAGACCGATAAATCACTGAGATGTTTGATAAAAGGGTTGGGTTAACTTTGCGCAGTGGCGATGCGGTACTAATGAGGTGCGATTTTTGATAGTTCACAAGAAAATGTTGGGTTGGCAGCATGGTTCGTTTTGGTAAACAATATACTGAATTCACGACACATGTGTTTATTTGAACATCAGTACCGATTTCCGGTTTCTCTAAGGATGCTTTTGGGACCAATCAGGAGTGTGATGCTGGTTTTTCATTAAACGAGAGACGATCTGAACCGGTCGAAACCAACAGTAATGATGCTATTGGGACCACTTACAAATTGTGATGGTGGTTTACATCGTTGGGAAAACAAACACTTTTCACTTAGGAGTCGATATGAACTGGTGTAAACCAACAGTAAGGGAGCTATTGGGGCCACTCGAAGTGTGATGGGGGTTTACTACGTTTAAAAACCAAACATGTTCTTTTTAAACTCTGCTTGTTGGCCGCTTTGAATCGATTTAAACCAACAATGCGGATGCTGTTCGGGCCACATATAGACAACTAGTACGTTTTAAAACTTCGTTTATTGGCTGCTTTAAACGATTTAAACCAACAGTAAGGATGCCTTTGGGGCCACTCACAAAGTGTGATAATGGTTTGCACTATTGGAAAAACAATTTATTTTTAACTTCACTTGAGAGTAAATTTGAATAGATTAGAACCAACATTGAGGATGCTGTCAGGGTTACGAACAAAGTGTGAAGATTATTTACTTCATTGGGAAAACAAATAGTTTTTCGATGTCGAGTTGAGCCGATCTAAACCAACAGTACAGAAGTGGTTAAGGCAGAATAATGACGTAATGTAAGCGTGTTACTTACTTCAGCTGGGAGGTACAAGATTTTTATCTCGTTCTGAAGTTGCTCTGAATAATGCATTTTTCTATAATAAAAACAAAACTTGGACATTTTTCAACCTATCTTTGGAATTTATAGACCTATTAATTAAGCGCAAAAATTATCAAAATCAATATTATTTTGAACGGCTTAAGGAGACGCTCCCCTAGATTTGGGCAAACATAAGGCAAAGTTTGTATTTTTTTAAGGCGTACGAACTTCCGGTTTTGACGATTAGATTCGATTTTTATTCAAAATTTCAAAGAGGTAAAAATATTGTGAAAATTCAAAATGGCGGCTACAAAATGGCGATTTCTCGAAACCATGTTTTTTAATCTAACTTCATGCCTCGGGCTTGAACTATTAATCCGATTCGCACCATCAAATAACTGTTTATAATATTTTTACGGCTTGAACTAAAAATTGGCATTAATTATTAATTATTTATAATTTTTGAACATGGTTGAAATGAAAAAAGAGCAGCGAATTTCAGTTCAAATGATCACTATGCAATGAGTTTAAGTTTAAACTGTTTGAAATTTAGTTCAAGCCGTAGAAAATTTCATTATCTTTCAGAAATAATAACTAGATTTGATTTTTGTCCACTACAAGAGGTTGTAGGCTTGAAGTTGTCGCCCTCATCTTTTGTACGCAGAGGCTTACCGAAATTCGCCATTTTGAATTTTTACAATTTTTTTATCTCATTGAAATTTTGAATAATAATCAAATTGATTCGTCAAAACCGAAAGTTCGTACGCCTTTTCAATCTCCAACAAAAAAAATACAAACTTTGCCTTATTTTTGCCCAAATCCAGGGAAGGGTCCCCTTAAAATGGACAGTACAACAGGTTTAAATCAAAATTCTCACAGAAAGGAATCGGAACACTATAAACAATACCGCTTATTGATGGAAGATGCCACTACTACATATGCACACGGTTGGTTGACGAAATCGGTAACACGTACATGAATAATAATATTCAAGGACGAAGCGGTGCTGCCAATATTTCGAACCCAACGTTATGTCCTATTTGAATGATAAAATTAGTGTCCCAGAAAACGGAATTCAGCTATAAGCATCTCGATCAATCTGAAAGTATATTAATATACCCAATCCCAAGCTAAAGAACGCATTCCAAACCGTTTGTTCTTCGCCTCAACCTACAAACCTTCTGCAACTGTTGCAACATAACCATGTCGTCGTCGTCACTGACACTAGATGTCGCATTGTGCTGTCGTCGCCGTGTTCGAGGGGGGGGGGGATATTTTTAAAACAACCCAAAAACTAGTGCAAACGATTTCAACTATTTGACATGGTTTTCTCTTCCTTCAGTCCCTACCGAAAGACGACGGCTACTTCACTAACCTATACCGCGCGCATCCTCACTCAGCGCCGAAAGTTATAAAGAAGCGCAACAGCCCCATCAACCAAACGAGCAGCTCCAATTTGTCACACCCTCTGCTGGTGGTGCTCTTCAGGAAAAAAGTGCTTCAAGATTTATTTTTAAAACTTCGTCAGTCAGTCAGTCAGTCGGTCAGCGGACGAGAGAGAACTACCACCATCCGCGAGCTTACTGAAAATCGCATCTTCAGAGACCGATGACCGCCGGTGGCCCTGTGGCAAGGTGAAACGGCAGCAACACTAGATTGAGATTTGTATGTTGTGATATGAGGGAAACATGAAACGAGCTGAACACTACTTTGTAGCGGATATTTCACTGCTGTGACTAGGTGCTCTCATCATCATCAACAACCTCGCCGTCATCATGTAGATTGGGTTGCATTGTTGCAGCATACTTCGCCTCTTCTCGCTTGACTCGCGGGTGACTTATGTAAGAGAATGGGCCTTATGGGGTCGGAATGTGCGATGGATGACGACGACATGGTGAGAGTTCACCGCCTTCTTGTTTTGATTGTGAGATTCTGGGTGTTGATACTTAGTATGATGTAGGGCTGTTCACACTCGGGGAAGAATGTGTGTCGAACAAGGCAACATTTTAGAATGGATGTTTGTAATAGGGAAAGGGTCGACCAATCGTTAATTATATTAGTTATAAGAGTTGACATGATTTGGTATGAATTCCGTCACTAATCCACTTTCTTTTCTCGTTTATTTTCAGGTATGGCAAGGTGTTCTTATAACATATCTGATGAGTAAAATCGTCGGTGTTGAAGAAAGTTGATTCAACAGCATATATGTTCAAAACGTTATTTTGGGTAGTTAACAGCGTTGAACTGAATTGATGTCCTTGTAGGCAGTTATAATCCGTGGCAACTTAAATATTACGGATGTACGTGAGTATTCCGATCTGAAATAGTAAAATTTTAAGCGAATTTACCTGACAACTACCTCTCTATGCTCCAAACAGTTCAAACACTTTCACACCTTTCAAGCCAACCGAGATGATTGCTCGCACTGGTTTCCTCCATCATTCGATTCACAACACAATTCGACCAACAGCGCACCCAGCGCCGGACACCACTGAACCATATCTCCCCGCGAACCCAAATGCTCCCCCGAAAACATCGGAATGTTGAGAGCTGCGCCCCCATCGGAAAATCAGAAACAGAAGGAAACCAAAAATAGTAAATAGCTCACCACCGACCGAGTGCACCCAATTAGATTGTCGATATTGTTTCGATACACTTTTTCTTCATCCTCGTCATTCTACTCCGTTTCGTTACTACATGTTTAATTGTTGATAAGCAGCGAGCTATGACAATGTTGATGATCATTTTCCCGGAAATGCTGAATTTATTATTTTCGGTTGCAGTCGTCAGCGTGCACTTTGAGCGGCGGGTCTATTTTCGCGGCAGAACAAAGAGCCGAACGAGCGGAACCTTGATTTTTCATTATTCGACGATTGGAAAGTTACGACACAAACGCGAACCCGTTTCATATGTAACTTGAGAGTGGTTTTTTCTTTCTTTCATCGTTCGCTATTTTGAGCCCAGAGGTGTGGAAAAAAGTGGGAAATTATTTAATGTGGGTTCCATTATGTTCGATTAATTTTAATAATAGCATTGAATTGGAAAAAGAGGAGCCGCACGAGCGGGGCTATTTCTATTGGAGCTGCTGCAAATCGTTGCAACTGATGATGACGACGACGACGACGACAGTAAAAAGGAAAGCAGCTGCCTGCGTTGCACAATCTAATGAAATGGGAAACGGGTGCATCCGATTGGCGAATTGGAGGTTTGCGAATTGTGGAGCAATTTCCTTGGTTTTGATTGACGGCTGCGAAGGGTGTGATGTGAATCGGTTGGATGTGTAATTTTCAAGCTGAATGCATTTAGTTATTGTGTTGGTAGGAAATTCCCAATGACTTGTACCATTTTATTAATTTCGAAGGCGATAGGTGGGAAAGCGCTTCAGACTGTGAACTTATTATGAAATCCAGCAAAAGCCCAACTTTTCCAATTTGAGTATAAATATTGCTGAGTCATAAATTCCCTGGTCCCTTGAAAAAACCTTGAAGTAGTTTAATTTCAACTACCAGGTCCCAGGACTGGTTAGGTTCTTTACCATTTTGGAAAGCAGCACACAAGTGTTGCCAGATCAGTGGAAATGTTAAAGATATACCAAACAGGAAATACATTGAAAATTAAAATGCATGCAAGATTCTCATTGAGGGTGGCTGAAATCGGGAATCCTAACGGTCTCTTGAACGGAATGAAACAGTGTTTTTTTTTCCTGCAAATCCAGCATTGCTGGAGAAGATAGCTCAGTGCTCTATGAATGGCCCGGTTGTCAACTGGGAGGCGTTCAAAGAATTGACTGGAGAAATCAGGGATCTATGAGCCAGCCCTGGTTTTGAAATCCTCATCATCTTTAACGGCGGCTTGCAATTCGTACACAATTCTTTCAAGGACAGAAGATAAAAAGATTGGTGGTGACGAACTAGCCCAGAAAGTTAAAAAATCGGATTGACATGTTGATCATTTTCTGCTGGCTTTGTTCAGCCTGTTCAAAAGCGTACCACTTAGAAGATCTGGCTACACGGCTGTGCCAGTCACCTTATAGCAATAACAAAGACACCAAAAGCATCAAACATTTGTTTATAAACGAATGTTTTTTTTTTAAATAAGCTGTGCATTTTTGAACCCCTGTAAAGTAGACTAAATATAAAATGCGTGACGATATTTTTAATTACAAGAATTACCAATGGAGAGCTTTATCTAAAAATGATGTTAAATCTGCAGGTTCATCAGTTTTTCCAAAGAAATCCGTTGAGTGGAAAATGAACAAGTTGCTACATGAGCACTACAAATCGCAAAATGTAAACAAACACGTTGTTCATGTATATATGCCCATAATTGATAAACTTTTTGGTGGATTGTTCTTGAAAGTTTTAACTAACTTTCTACAACATGATGTAATATCACTTTTACAGTTTCTGGGAATAATGTCGATACGTCACTTGTGTTGAAAAGCAACTTGCAAAACACTATTATATCATTTGAATTCCACTGAACCAAGCGTTATTAAAAGGCTTTATACCACAAGGTTAACAATTTAGATATTTTTTAGTAAAAATTGATATATTTTAGAAAATATTTGTACAACGTTTTGTTGCAGAAAAAAATAATACGTCATTTTGATAAATTCGACGTATCTGTTTGAAATATGTTAACGTTACATTGTCATTCGCAGAATAGCGTATCATTTTGACGAATGTACCATACCATTTATCATACTGACTTATAAAAATGACGTATTATCTTTTTTTATTGTAGACCATTGTAAAAAGCATGTTTCAGAATTAAACTTGAATTTCTACTTCTGGTGTAAATTTTAAGCACAATAATGTATTATTTTTTACCAATCAGTAATTTACCAGTGGAATTTAATTGAGATGAACATGTCCAGTTTTCAAATAGAAATAAAAATAAATTCATAAAAATTCAATGTTTATTTTCAAATTTTCGTCCAAATGTTACTTACGTCAATTTGAAAAAGTATTCGAGAAATATTGCCGCATTTGAGAAGATTTGTGGTACCGATGTTACGCCGGGATCGTAACCTCCAAGTCAAAGCAAAATCGTTGAAATTGAAATACACTCAAAAAAATCGATTCGTTGTTTCCACGTGAAACGCACATAATTTTCGTCCACTGCCAAAGCCAGTTATAAACACGTGAAGTTTACGTGAGAGCTACCTGATATCCACGTAATTCACATTCTACATGAAAATCACATAAATGTTACCTGATTTTTCACGTAAAATTCACGTGCACGATTTGGTTACGTGTTTAGGTGAAAGTTACCTGAAATTTCACGTTAAAACAACGTGTCAATTTTTTTGAGTACTGAGCAATCTTCTGTCAGCCCTTAATGTGGAAATTGGGTTTGTCCCTAAATCGGCAATCAAGAAAGCGAGAGAATTTGCAAAAAAATCCGACAAAAACGTTTTGGCATCCCGCAACGATTATCGATCTTTTTACTGTGGTTTTTTGAAGAAGCTACTCAACAAATCTCCGTTAAAATACCCTTTGACGCGTTACGGCATCTGCATTAACACTGATGTTATTACACACTACATGGACATAGCTAAAATAAACATCTGGAGCTGTGTCTGGATACGTTCATAGATAAAGACTGAAGTTGCTCACAAGTCTAAGAAGAATTTGGGCAGCTGCGATCAATGGCTATTTCAAAGACGTTGCTTGCCGGATTCCAGAGAAAAGAAAATAGTTTGGACAAATTTTTTCTAGAACTAATTGGTCATACAAAGATGAAGCGGCTAAATTTGACAACATTTGTTCGAAAAGGTGTTCAATGATGCAGATGCGACGAAGGAGCGAGGATTTTCTATGAATGAAAAGAGTTTGGTAACTCAGAGAATTGTCTACGAACTGTCAACGATGTTGAAATCACGACGTCATTGATACAATATTCACGCAAAGCACGAGACAAGTCAGAATTGCAGATTGAACAATTGCCTCAGAAACTTCAAAAATATGTTTTATTCCAATATACATTAACTTATTTTTGCAGTCGAGAAAATTAGGCAAAAATATGGATATACCTTTAAATTAAGATTGTGTGGCCACCCTGCTCATTTTTATGACAATATACTTCACTGACTGGAATTTCCACTCACGCTGTAATATTGGTATAATAAAGGAAACGCGATTGAAAACCCAAAAAAAAAAATCCTTCTTAGTGATATACTTCGATACACTATGCATTGTCTGTAATTGTATCGGCAGTTAAATAAAGACTGTACTCGAGAAAAATGAGACACAATGATTACCTTGTACCTTCATAGCGTGTGGGTGAAAATTGAAGAAATTTTGACTTAAACTAGCTAAGAGTGTAATGTTCACGTTTGCTAAATTTTATCACAATATGTCAAGTGAAGTCAATATTATCACAACCTGTTGTTCCGATCCATTGTACTCAATAACTGAGTAGAATTGTATTCCTTGCTCTTTTTCTCGCCCGGAAATGTTACTCAATTTTCGTATAAAGTGGATCTACTCAAAAATTGAGTTGATCTACTTTTTTACGAAAATTGATTATCATTTCCGTGTGAGAACAAAAGAATGAAATACAATTCTACTCAGTCACCGATTAAAATGGAACGGGAGTGTACATACTAGCGTTGAATAGGATAGCCCAGAATGAAGAGAACCACAAAAATGCGGTACGAAAAAAAAATTCAAAAGAGGAGACGGGGCTCAGTTATGCAGCTGATGAGTGTATGTAGCCATATTAAACATGGAATGAAACCTAGTGAAATAAAAAGAAGAAGACAATTTGAATCATTTCATACCCTATTTTGAAGACCAGGAAAGGGAAAACCATATTTTCAACCTGTTCATATGCAGATTTGTATAGGAGCAAACGAAGGGCATGTTTAAGTAAAAATTTGAAATACTTCTACTATTAGCACTTAATTAAAATTTTAGTGCAAACATTTTGAAAGCTTTTCTGATTAAATGGTGAATGAAGTCATTCTGTTCAGTCAAACGAGAGTTATTTGCGTTCAAAAACCTTACATTCTAGCGTAACGCTCTCATTTTGAAAATTAAGGGAAACGTAGTCCTACGTTAAAAACGATGAAATGAGATCAGGAAGCTGTACCGAGATTGGTTGACGGAACCGACGGGCGTCGTAACGAAACCAAAGCAATTGCCGGGGCAGAAGTTTTGCGTTGCCATATCACGGTGTGCCGTTTATGAGGAGGTGAGCATGAAGATTAAGGACAAATTCGCCAAAAAGTTCATGGCTTGGCAGGTTATCTGTGGGTTTGGAGATATCAGTCTGCCATTCATCGGGTACCGAAAATCTACCGAAACGAGTGCCTCTGGAATCGTCTATTTTGGCCAAATTTGGCATCCTGCCATTAAGTGAGGACGGTGTTATACTGTTGTTGTTTTTGTACCAGTTCACTTCAACCCATCGAACTCATCGAATTGGGAAATTCTGGGCCATCATGAAGGCTAAACCTCGTAAAACATCCAAGTTATTCGAGAACGAGCTGGCTTTAAGGAAACAGTGGGTAGAAGCATTAAAAATGTCGTCCCCACTAGTACGATAAATTCGTATTTTTACATAGCTATAAATTGACTAATGAATGATTTGTTAGATAATTATAGTTGGATAGTCACTTCCTTATCGAGCATTAGAAAGATGACTGATGCTGTCAATGTTTCGGCCAAAATGGCAAGTTTATGCTAAGCATCATTTTTTCTACTCTTCTGATTTGGTTTATATTTACATCAAAAGCATTTTTCTTTGAAGTCATCTCAATAAAAGGACGTTGCTTTGATTAATTCTAATTACTCTATCTCTGTGTCACTTTAATCTTTAACTTGTTATAATACTTCTTTTATATTTTTATCATTTTAGAAATTGAATACACTTTTGTAGTACAGGTTGCAAATTATACTCAAACAGCCGAAGCGAACCTGGTTGATTGATCGGAACAGTCATTCGATCCCTTTCCATGCTCTACGCCGACCAACTGCGATGTCACCATTTCTGACTCCGCCAACCCACCTCCTCCATTTATCGTATCGCACAAGCGATTTCCATCTCTGCCATCCGTTTCGTTGTTTACGCATTTGTTGACTGTTTTTCGAGCCGCGCTTTTTCGTGTTTGTTTATAACACACTTGAATAATTTTATTGGCCTCCACTCCCCCCATTCGCTAGAAACCCACACCTTCGCCACCAATCGCAAGGTAATTACCCTCTCGAAAAACAATTCATCAATTCCATGAACTCCACAATCAATTGTGCCACCTTTCAATACCCGCTGAACAGGGGGAAACGGTAGTGTTCCTCCAAGGGTGCGACAAAAGCGATTGCTACGGTTTGATGAGTCTCGTAGGGCCACCACTGCTGCCATCGTTGGCCTCCCACGGAAACCCCAATCAATGACGCATCATCAACCTGTTGAATTGTTTCGGTACGACCGACATGAAATATGTATAGATCGAAGGGCAGTTCGACCATTAGACAGGTTTATGTTAATCCCAAAAGTGAGAAACGCAATTATTATAAGTGCCTGCGTACGTTTCTTTCGTTACGAAGTTGAGATAATGATCTTGTGTTAGTTATTGACAGCAATCTGAGCAATCACATTTACGCGCAGTTTAAGACAATTCCTCTGAGCGAAATCTTCCATTCCGGTGACTAACGAAATAATTGAAACCATTCAGCGGAATTTATTGCCTCACTTTGTAATCCGGTACGGAATGTTCTGCAAATGCATCTGTTTTCCAAGTTTCAGTAAACATTTATTCAAAATTATCAGCTCAAATTGAACGCAGCCCGCCAAATGTCCACTTGACCAACCCACCGCACACTCGACACGACAGCAACCCACTTTGGTTCGCGTGCAGTCTTGTGTTGGTTGCTCGAATTTCGACGAATGCAAATTGGCGGACGACAAGGCAAGTCCTTGACGGGAGATCTCCTCAGAAAATGCGGCCACCGCTGCAACGATCCGACCGAGAGAATAAGTGGGCTCCACTCCGTCCGCTACCGCCCCTCCGTCGTCGCATCCGAACGTTGGTTGTCATCTCGCGCAAGTGTGGGTACCCTCGCTGCAGCAGCAGCAGCAGCAGCAATTACATTGCAATCACGAAAAACAAGTGCCCGGTTGTGGTTGGATCTAAACAGCACAAATTCCATTAGACCCACGCCAGCCGCGCACACCAACCGTCTCTAAATGCACAGATCTTGTCTATATTTCGTTTCTAACACCACACCGAGCGGGGCTATTATCGAGTGTAACTCTGGCGGGGTTGTTGCCTGTTCGTTGGCACTCTCGATTTCAGCTGATGATGACTGGTTGGCGGCTTCTGTTATTACACTACCCGCTCGGAGGAATGGGAAAAATGTTGGTATTTTCCTTTATTCACGTTATGCGTCCCGTTTGCTATTTCTGTTACTCAGCTCTGCCGCCAGCCAGGCCGCTGAGATTGTGGGAGCGATCATCCGTCGGACATTTTCTCCCCACTCCGGTGGTTCTGGACGATGTTTTCTAGGAAAAAGTTGCCTCAGTGCACTTCCACGGAAGGAGGATTTTTTAATTCGCTGTGAATCATTTGAAATAAATGATTGATCGTGAAAGATCAAGTAGCTACCGCGCCGTGCAGTTATAAATACAAATGTCGGCCTGTAAATATCATGCTGCGCTAGTCGAGTGAATTTCCGGAAGTTTATATTTGTTTGCGAAAAGCCGGGGGCGATTCTGCCAAGAGAAAAATTGGCCCTCGTTTATCATTTGGGTAATTTCGGGTTGACGGAAGAACCGTCGACCTGCCCAAGCGAATGCGCCACTCTTGCGAGAAGGTGCGAGTTTTGGCACCGGCTTGTTTACGAGATGCCGCAATATTTACGCGAATGGTAATTGAGTTACTAAACGGAGGGAAGAAACAATGCAACGGTTCAACGATTTGTGAGAAAAATGAAGGAGAGGAGGACATGTCTTTAATGAATGACAAAACGAATCAGGACAAGAGATTTGCTGTCTCGAAAATAGCCTGGTGGATTTTCAATGTCAAGAAAGCAAGTTGCTTGGATTTAAGATCTCAAATAGATGCCTGCAATGTGTAATTCTTGACACATTTACAACATCAGTAAACTTTCCGAGAATAGCAATAAATTATTTACCAATGGGGATATGCTATCATACTCACAAATCTAAGATGCAAAGTCGTAAAAGAATTATAATCTGTTCAGCCATAATGGCAAAAGAAACCTCTTTGAAGAACAGCAGCAGAAACGAAGTCTCTTAGCGCAGTCAATGATAACAAGGTATTACTTAATACCCAGGCTGAAGATTTGGTATTTTGATGTTTAAGAATACAATAGAGAAAAAAAAATATTGATGCCTAAACATATTTTCTGTAATTCTGTTTCCGAATTAAATTGATCATGACTGAACTTCGCAAACGTCGAAGTCTACGAATGGTAAAATTAGGCGCAAGCATTTTCAATTTAGATGATAACGGGTGTCTCGATCAAAATTTGGTTGACTTAAACTTGAGGCATTTCCTTTCATCGTGTATTTAAAATTTTGCACACCCCTCATTATGGAGAAGCGACACAATTGTTCCGTTCTATTTTGGCCGGATTTGGAACCTTGCCATTACGGAATAAAGACCATGGAGTGGTATGCTGCCAACCACGTTCAAGTGGTGCCCAAAGGCAAGCCCCAACCCTCCCAACACGCCAGAGCACCGCCCAATCGAACAATCTTGGGCCATCGTCAAGCGGAAGCTTAAGAAGACTCAAAAAGCTGTTGTGAGCGAGAAACAGTTCAAGGCAAACTGGCGTTCTGTGGAGAATAAAGTGGACAAGGAGACTGTATAAAATCTTATGAAAGGTGTAAAACGAAAGACCCGACAATTTGCAGTCGGTAAAAAGGAAGCTTACCTGAATATTTCTCCTGTACTCTGTATGAACTGAATTTGATTAAGAGAAAGAATTGGATTTATTAATAAAAATTTTGATCTACTTTAGTTTGTACATTTATATCAATGTAAGATCCTTGTGACAGAATTTCGGTAGGTTATGGGCCCAGCCGAATGGGCGTGACCAGAATCTAATTTTAATCGAAGACTTTTCAAGCAGTACAAGACCGGACAAGGAGATGCCGGAAGTGCGCCGGGATCGGGATCAAGCAATGCTACTTTGGACCGCCGAGTCGTGCGGACGGTTGGACGCAGTGCAGCCCTGCCGGTGAAGAAACTCAAGGGAAGAGAAAACTACGTCACGTGGGCGTTCTCGATGAAGATGACCCTAATCCGGTAAGATACGTGAAGTGCGGTAGAGTCGCGGGAAGGTTTGGTCGTGGATGAACGGGGCTCATGGCGTTTGCCACCATTTGTCTCAGTTTGAAGAAGCGCATCTACAGTTTTAAGAAGAAGCTTGGGACAAGTTTGCTGCTCTTCGATTCGGCTGGAAAATTTTCAAACAACCTAGGAGTACGTGGATGATATGGTTTCAACGAGCCACAAACTGGCGGAGATGAATTTTGCTGTTAGCAATGAGTGATCGGCATCGTTACTATTGATGAGACTGCCAAATTGGTGATGAGGATGGATGCCTTTGTTCAAAATTTGTCAACCGAAGCAGTCAAATCCAAGGTTTTGCAGGACGTCCAAGGTTCTGCAGGACGTCAAGCCGAATCAGGGATCGAAAAACAGCAGCGATGAGAAAATGTTTTACAGCGGCGAACAGAACCACAGGCGTCGCAAGAGCGGTGAAACGAAAAGTCAACGACGATTCCTGTTTCAACAGTAAAAAGACCGGTCATTACGCTGCAAATTGTCCGGAAACGCAGTTTTTACCATCGGTGATGTGTGAACAAATGATACTGCAACTCCAGAGCCATCACCCACATGGTGCGTGTGGGAATGAGTTTCAAAAACAATCAAGAAACGTTTTAAATCGGAAGAGCGATCAACGGGACCATGTGTTCGAAAGCGAAAGTAACGCTCGATTTGTAATTCTTCCAAGGAGACGTTGCCGTGGAAGATGTTCTGCATGTCCCGAATCTGGCGGCGAATCCGTTATCAGTCAACAACATTTACGCCAAGGGGTTCAATGTGCTGTTCACGAAAGATGGAAGACAAGTTTTGACGCAGAATGGAAAAAAAAAATCGCATTGGGGTTTGCCGAGAGACAACTGTACCGAGACGAGAACAAGGCCTACACGGTCACCCATATGACGCTCTGGCACAGGCGTTTGGGGCATTTGTGCAAGCAAGGCTTGAAGAAACTTCAACATCTGACTGATGGAATCCAGTTCAGGAACACTGATGATTTGGAATTCGTTGCGTGTATCCAAGCTGCTAGATTTGAAGGAAAATAATGGGATATTTTCTGTAACTTTATACTAGATAACGCCTGAATCTAGCATGTTGTATGAAAGATTGCAAACATTGTTGTATGGCGCATGAAAGATTTCAAACAAGTGCGTTGTTAACTTCTGCTTTGGCTTGGAATTAATCGAGGGGAAATTTTGCGCGCATGTTAAAATTAATTATTTTTTCTGGGAGCATACGAGAAGTACAAGGCTATGGCGGAGCGTCAACGGGCTCTTGAAAATCCCACGCAGCGAAAACGGACGTGAGTATGGTCATTGAAGGTTCAATCAGAGCATGTCCAGAGTGCCAAACATGCTGAACGATGCGAACCTGCTTTAGAAAGTTCTGGGGTGAGGTGGTCTACACGGTGGTTTACCTCATATACCGCAGCCCCATATGTGCGCTGAATGAAGAAGTCACACCCGAAGACGCCAGGACTGGCAGAAGAATTTTGCTAGAACAGCGATTCCAACCAAGCAAAAGCGTTGGAATCTGGACTCCAAGTTGATTAAGTGTGTTTTTATGGGCTACGATGGAGATATGAATGGCTTCCTGGTATATGAACCGGTGAGAGACAACATTGTCATTAGCCCTAATGTCATCATTGTCAATGAGGAGCGCAGCGAAATCAAAGCCCAGAAAGATCCAGTTGACTTCGTTGAGATTGAAACTACCGATTGGTTTAAAAAGGTACCAGCGAGGGTTCCAGAACGTACCCTGGACGAGTAAAAGTTCCCGACCGATGTTTCAGCTTCGGGAGGAGCTATCTTACTGGTGGAGTCATCTGAAAACAGGCCATCCAACAGTGAGTTTGAAGACGCCGACGATGGCAACGAAATTGAGCTCCCACCGCAACGGTACAGGGCACGAGTTGAGGCACAACGGCCAGGAGCGCCGTCCCTTAGGCAAGTGTGGTGATGTCGTTACTTACAATACGCATACTTGTGCAATCGTTTCCCTACGAACAAATCGCAGACGTGGAATCAAGCCATTGGATGCTCTCACTTCGTACAGCAAGATTCTAAAGCGACCGGACTGAGACCAATGAATGAAAGAGAAGATCGGAGCTCCGGAGAGGAACCACACCTGGGTGATAGAAGATTTACCGAAGGAGCAAAAGGCCGGAACAAGTGCATTTTTGGCACCAAACGAATGTACCTTGATGGACAGATTGAGCGGTACAAAGCCCGCTTGGTTGTTAAGGGATATTTCCAAAGATCAGTTATCGATTTCCAGAAAGCGTACACTCCAGTGGTGAGGCATTCAACGATTCGTTACCACGATTTGGAGATTGGTCAGATGGACGCTGTATGCGATTGTCTACAAGCCACGCTTCGCCACAAGGGGATGTATTTGGATCAGATTGAGGGTTTTGGCGTAAGCCCAACGAAGGTATGAAGACTAAAGAAAGCGTGGTACGGCTTAAACCAATTCATCCATGTATGGAATCAGCAGTTGGCTGCGGCCCTTCGAAAGTTTGGACTAGAGTGTTCCAAAGTGGATGATATACTCTTGACTATATACACTCAGTAGCAAAAAAAAGCCGAGCAAAATTTTGTCCAAAAAACGCGTTGTTCAACCTTCTGTAACTTTGTCAATTATCAATATATTTGGCTGAAATTTTTACAACGTTATAATTAATGTTTTGACCTTATGTGACCAAAATTTTATGTTGATAGTTTATAAAGTTTATAAACTTGAAGTAATCATAACATATGTGAAAAAAGTCATTTTGGATTTACCAATTTCCAAAAACCGTATTTCTGTGAAAAATTTAGGTAGGATATTAAATTTTTTTCGATGACTTAAAAAAATACAGAAATTCATGTGGAAAAAAATTGAACTGTTTCCATCAAGTGGTTTGGACTACAGCTGGCGTCAAAGTTGAGGCTCCAACATGAGTATTTTCCTTGTTCACCCAATTATGACCATGCTGAAATATCGGTGCAAAAAAAAGCCGAAGCGTTGTCATCATACAGTTTTGGGCCGAATCAATAAGATGAATTCGCCTCGGCTTTGTATTTGCACCGATAGTTCAGCGTGGTCAATATTGGGTGAAAAAGAAAAATACTCATGTTGGAGCCTCAACTTTGACGCCAGCTGTAGTCCAAACCACTTGATGGAAACAGTTCAAATTTTGTCCACATAAATTTCTTTCTCTTCAGAAATTTTTAATATGCTACCTAAATTTTTCACAGAAATACGGTTTTTTGAAATTGGTATGTCCAAAATAAAATCAACATAAAATTTTGGTCACATAAGGTCAAAACATTAATTATAACGTTGTCAAAATTTCAGCCAAATATATTGATAATTGACAAAGTTACAAAAGGTTGAACAACGCGTTTTTTGGAACAAAATTTTGCTCGGCTTTTTTTTTGCTACTGAGTGTATGTCGACGACTTGCTCGTTTTCACTAACGACAAGAACTTGAAGGTACTACAGAAGTTCTTGAGCAGCAGATTTGAAATAAAAGATCTTGGTGAACCGAAGAATTGCTTGGGCCTGTGAATAAGAAAAAAATCGAGGTGGAGACGAGCTCTCACTGGACCAAGGAAGCTATATTAAATCGATGCTGGAGATGTTTCAAATGGTGAACTGTCATGCCGTGGCAACGCCGTTTGAACCACGTTTCGGGTTGGAGAAGTCAATGTGTTTAAAAACAAAAGAAGAATAAAACGCATATTAATGTATCTGTCCCAAGTTTCGAGACCCGACATCAGCTATACCGTGAATGCCGCCAGCCAGTATAGCAGCAATCCAGGACACAAGCACTGCGAAGCGGTCAAACGGATTTTCCGATACCTACGAGGAACAGTTGGAAATCGTTGACGCTACATGAAGAATGGAAACACGGATATAGCTCGATACACAGATGCAGATTAAGGAGGAGACGTTGATACCCGGAGATCTACCACGCACAGATCAAATAAGTTGCGTGAATTTCTGTTTAAAATTATGCAAATAAATGGAGCGTAACAAAACACAAAGATTTTAATTTATAAGGCGTGTAGGGTTCTGGGACATTCCATACATTGTCGAAAATGTTGTATGCAAAAGCTCATCTTTGTTATAACTTTTTCATGCAAGTTGCTGCTTCGTGTGGAATGAAATACAATTTCACATGCTCTAATACATATTTTCATCACAATGAAAATTCAGATTTTTGTTTTCTGTGCGAGCTACTTCTACACGATGCAGGCCAGTGAAATCTCCTGATACGTAAAGTGTCAACTATCTTCCTGTGAAGCCGAATACATGACGATGTCCCGGACCATTCAAAAGGCGTTGGTGGCCAGATTTGCTGGAGCAGATTCAGCAAGCAAGAAATAGATCCTGTGTAACAATCAATCGGCGATCTGCGTTGCCAAAAACGGATCTCACAATCCACGAACAAAGTATTTGATACCACTTCGTGCACGATTCGCTGGACAACCCGAGCAGGAGCGATTATCTTGATAAATGGCCTTGATATTTAAGAGCGCTGCATAAGAGGTAAATACTTGAGAATAATACCATAAAAATGTTCCCACAATGTTATGCGAATACCAAATCGAGATACAACAATACCAAAATAGTAGACAGTAATGTTTGCTAGAATGAAAGATATAAAGAGAAAGTGTTGAAAGTTTCGTCAGTGTACCTACCGTACAAACTACAGTTAGAAACTATCACAAGCTATCAGTGGTACACGAGCGCGATCCAACACGTTAGTTTTTGACTGTTGAGGTGGCGGATTCGTCCGTGCCTTGACCTACCCCGATGAGATGTTAGGCAAAGGTAACATCCTTGTTTCCAGTACTTCTTTACCCATGCCTTTTCGCTCAATTTTCAATACTTCTATTAAATTTTCCACCTACCGTACACTGATGGAACTTTCAACACTTTCTCTTCATATCTTTCGGTCTAGAAAACATCGAGAGATATTTTTCTTGTAGTTCTTAGGTATTTTGCTTAGGTATTTTACCTGTTATGCTGCGCTCTTAAATAGCTAGGTCAGCTATCAAGAACAAAAGGGAGTGATCAACTTGCAGTACTTGAACACCAAGCAGCAAGTAGCCAACGGTTTTACCAAACCATTGGCGCACCTTCATGATCTTCAAATGCATAAAAAAAATGCATCGAGCATTAGAGAGGAGTGTTGGAATCGAAGTTATCCTGATGTATTAAAGTTTGCTACGTTAATTAGATTTAAAATAAAATTGGTCATTCCACTATCTTTACTCAACAACGCCTTTCAATTCCGATAGCTTTTAAACACAAACTTTTCAAAACATCATAGCCAAAATTCATCCGTTTGATTGAAATTGCATCTAAGAAGAAACTGTAGCCAATCAAAAAAAAAAACGTTATACAGAGTGACCAATCTGAGGAGGTAGCCAATCGAATCGACAGTCCGCTTCCTAGCATCTTGCTATGAGGTAGTAGGTGATGACCCACTGATCGCCTGTCGATCTGCCAAATTGGGAAGACGTCTGCATTGAGTTATATCAAATTATAATATTTTACCCACTATACCACAAAACATTACGATTGGTTGAGCGGAATGAAAATAATACAATTATTTGGTATAGGGCGAACTCTACTCCAATTGGAACAAATCAGATGAGGTAGGAAATTAATTATGATCTGTACTTTTGGTTCACCTACTTGCCATCCCACCATATCTTGGATGAAGTAAACCATCATCACACTTTGTAAGTGACTGTAATAGTATCTTTACTGTTGGTATAAGTCAGTCTAAATTGGATATCTAGCGTTAATAGAAGTTACCTTGCTTGTTGAAAAACCACCATTACACTTTGTGATTAGTCTCAATAGCATCCTCACTGTTAGAATAGGCTTTACATCATTATTAAAACTACAAAGTACAGCCCCTTATGTTTTTAATGACCTGAAACTAACAAGATTATCCTATGATATCTATGTACGTTTCAGAATATTCATTGAATATGTTTGAATACTTATCGTAGTTTCGTATAGCCCAAGAGGCTACGGTTACTACTGTATAGCTTAAGTTTTATATACTTCAACATCCCAAGATAGTCTGACAATGACTGGTGACCTTACAGAAGATTCAGTGAATGTGTTTGAATGCATATCGTCACCTTTCATTGATTATAACTTCTGAACCTAACGGTAGTTTTTGGTGACCTAGAACTTCTCAAGATATCTCATTATATTTGTTTACCTTCCAGAAGATTCACTTAAATTGGTCAAATACATATTGTTACTCTGTTTGGTACAGAAAGCTACAGTTACAGTTGTAGATTTTCTGTTTTGAATTCCAGGACAGTTTGGATTATTTAAAAGATTATATTATAACATCTGTTGGTCTTCCAAGGTATTCAATGAATATGTTTCAATACACAGCGTAGCTTTGCATAGCCCAGAAAGCTTTGGTTGCAACTGTAGGTCCTCTAATTTGATCTCAAGGATAGTTTGGATGACCCAGAACATGTCATATTGCTTTTTGATGTTTGTTAATCCTTAAAAATATTAGTAGAATATGTTTGCATATTTATAGCTTTTTTTTGCCTGAACATTACTGTCCTGGCGTTCAGAACTTAAGATTTACAGTTTTAAAATTTTAAGTTCTGAACGCCAGGACAGTTTGGATGACCTAGAGGATCAGAAAGTTGTAAACTATTGACTGTTGACCTTTTAAAAGATTCATTGAATATGTTTGAATGCATATAGTCACCTTATATAGCCCATTGTCGCATTATGCCTTTTGACCATCTACACTGTTCAAAGAATATTGTTAAATACAACTGTAGATCTGATATTCTGAACTCAAAGACCGATCATCCCAGTTTAGCTCGTAATGTTTGTTTACATTCTAAAATCTTTTATGAATACGTAGCGTCACTTTTTATAGCCCAAAAAGCAATAGTTACTACTGTAGATCTTAAGTTCTGAACTCAAGGACATTTTTTATGATCAAAAACATCACAACATCATCGAATAATAACTGTTGACCTTCCAAATGGTTCATCAAATATGTTTGAATACATATCATAATCTTATATAGCGCTAAAAGCTACTGTTACAACTGTAGTTTTGAAGTTTTTAATACAATTCCATTTTGGATAACCTAGAACATCCCAGAAAGATACAAAAATCTTTAACGTTTATCACTAAACATTTAATAATACGTATGCATATGTTGCATATTCTAAAACAACGCCTCAAACTATTAAAAAAGCATTTATTATTTCTTCCTGAACTTCTTCATATTCAGAATGTTCTATGTTCTCAATTAGGCCTTAAGCTCATACGTTTCTTATACTTCCCAGATAGAAGAATAGATGTAAAAAAAATTTGCTGAAAACACTTTTATTCAGTCTGTGATTTTATACACCTTTTTTCCTTTTGGGGTCATACCTATATGATCTTAGGCCTGAAGAGGTTAATGTACTTTTCCAAACAAGGCTTAACATTTATTAATTTTTCAATAGTATGTGGCCTAAAATCAACACTGTTCTCTATGAAAGTTGTTGCGTAGAAATATTTCCGATCGATTGGTGAAAAAGTATTGAAATGTTTTAGAGGAATGGCTGAGATATTAACGCTCAAGACCTGACCACTTTTTGTGACGGTTGTAATGCCTTTTTTGAATTTGTACCCCAGTAGTCCCACGTCAAAAAGGACCTTGTTTTCCCATTGAAAAGTCACTATGACACTTTGTGAATAGGCCAAAAGCATCCTTACTGTTGGTATACATCGATTCAAATAGGAAATCGGTACCAATTGTTAAATATTTTACTCAATAGTCGCGTGAATTAAGCTTATCCTTCCAGCTTCCGGTTATTTCTCGTGGACGCGCAGAGGCGTTGTCGGCTTCCAAAAAAGTGAGTATAACGTCAAAACATTCCTACCCTTTCCTTGAACGACCTGCATTCGTACAGGACCAGCGCCCTGTTTCACAACAGAAATCCTCGGAATGAACCATTGAAGTATGTCCCTAAGTTATCATTTAGTCTAATGTTCAATACTATAATTCGCTTAGTCGGTAGAAAAATCTAAATCTTTTAAAACTTACCTTTATATATTGCCATACCACTCTGCAGACAATATTACGAACATAAAAAAAAAGGAAATCCCTGCCAGAAACAAATGGTCTATAAAGACAGCATCGTTAACCATGATGGTGAACTCGCGTGGGTTCACTTTCTTCCAAAACTTACAAATCAAGCGCTGATGGTAGCTATTTGTGCGCCATTTCGCTTTTGTGGATGCAATTTTAGTCTAATTGAAAATAACAACGGAAATAATACATGCATGCGGTTAGAAACAAATTTGAACATATTTTCCATAAACGGAATGAACTCACCAAGTTCTGCTATTCGATGAAATTTAACTTTTACCCTTTCCTATTGAAAGTTTTGAACTGAAAATAAAATTTGTTGAACTGATTTGAGCTGCGGACGCTTCAGTTCCAAAATGTCTTTAGGGTTTTGAAAGAAATGCCTCCCGCACTTCCCTCAAATGGATTTTTTTTCAGTCTCTTGATTTTTGACGTATGATTCTGAAACAAAATCATTATATTCAGTTGATTAAGCAAAGTCTATTTTTATTCGTAGATGCCTGGCGTCTGTAATGGAAAACTCACATTTGAAAGCCGCAGTTTCAACAAATTCAGTGAAAGAAATATTTTTCTGAGAATCAACCTAAGCTAAACATAAACAGTATTCACCGAACTCATGCAAATATTGCTTTTTCTTTCGTTTCAGGTACACCTACGGTCATGACTGAGCCGCGATGAACTGAGTTTAATTACATTTGGAACGTACTTCTATCGGCAAAGTAAGCTTTTCTTTTGATACTTTGGAAGATAGTGAAATTTTTAAGATTCATGAACCCGAACGATATGTACTACATTCTTCTCATACACTCCACTTCGCGACGAACGATGTCACGATCGTTGCGTTCATCGCACCAAACGAGGTTCATAATTGACAGCCCGCACTTTTCAGAATAACCAAACCGCAACCCAGCAGATCACTTTCATTTTTGTTTGCAATCCAATCCGCGATCGGCACTTGCAGCGCAAAGCTTTCTCGTGGCGCAAAACAAAACGAGCTCCCACCGCGCTGATCTCTGGCTTGAGCTACCGCAGCGACGCCTATGCTATGTCCCAGGATCAACGAAAAAACCCACGTAATTATGGAATGTAAAAAAAATTCCACCAAGCTCGTCCCTCACCTCATTTCGGCGGCTCGCGGGCGGCCAACCTTGACGGATTAGGCAGAAATATGGCGTCGATGTCGATGCTATTGCACTTGCTGGCTGCTGGAACAACAGTTGCTACAAAACATTTGAAATTGCTTGTTTACATCTGACGATAGTCAACGGCGGCCATCGCAACCACATCCGATCCCAACATATGCTCCGGCAATTAGTCCCGCATGACAGACTACCTGAAGCGCCATCATCATCATCATTATCATCCGTGGAAAATGGACCAATAAATCCTCTCCGGATATTTCGTTTTGATAGAGGTCTCTATGAAGCAATCAATCTGGCAACCATGTTGATTACAGCGAGGGTGGTAGTTGCAGCGCAGCGTGAAACAGCGAAGCGCCTCGAAATTAGACGGTTTCTGTGGGGCTGTTGGTCAATGGTCAATGCTGATTCGGTCATTCGGCTATTCGATCGGTGATGTGAAATCGTCAGACGATGGTGAAGATAATAATAGCACAACAATTACTGGTTGCTCGGTGTATGCAAAGTGAAAGAAAAAACCAAAGTTAGTGCGAGATGAATCTTCGATTGACTGAATGAAAGCGAGCGAGCATGGCGAGAGGAAAAGTATCGTAAGAAGGTACACCTATTGTGTGACCCGCCAGCCAACACGGCGTGGTTGCCGTCGAGAAGGTGGAGATGAGCCCGTAAAAAGTGCAAGTTGGACTTGGCTAGGATTGCAACCGGTGTTTACAGCAGCTCATCGATCAGACTACAACGCATTGTTACGCAACGTTGACACATAGTATGTAATTGAAAGAAATGGTCGATTTATCGAATCGGGCGCATGTTACCAAACACTTTACGGCTGTGTACCTGCCAAAGGAGAGTGTTAATTTTTCGATTTCGAATACTGCGCGCGGGAATTAGGGTCGGCGTGATTGGCTATGGATGAGGAAAAATCGAGAGGCAGCAGCGGTTCATAACACTACTGACCGAAATTGTGCAAGTCAATAGAAGGTTTGCGCGTGAAGGGCCTGATAATGGATGAAATCGTGTTGTTAGCGGTTGGAAAAATTGGGGCATGTTAGTCTGGTACGAAAATATTTCTCGCTTGGAATATTAAACATCAGTCATCGCCAAGTTCCGAAAATGCGCATCGCCTGTAGGATGTAAATTAATAATGCATTTTTGCGTTTCTCGCCCGCCATTCATGCAGGAAGCGCGCCAGCCAGACTGGCTGATCAACGAACTCTCATCTCTCACTATTCGCATACGTAAAAACTCCAGAACATGTGGCCCAGACCCAGACGAAGCAATTGAAAACACATACAAAAGATTCTCCCGTCGCCGTCGTCTTGCTTGCTAGTAGCAGCCACCAGCAAGACGTTCAACCCTGCCACAAGTGATGACTGTATTCATGATAGAGATATAAAAAAAAACAGCTCCACCCCGACGAGCGACGACCGACAACACCTAATGCGACCGCCGGCTCCAAGGGTAACGTTCTCGACACAAAGAACTGAGACTTAGGGAAGTCGCTTTCGATGAGGGTAGTGAGCTACTTAATAAATCCCACAAGCTTTCCCATCCACCGCCGCCTGCCACACCGGTATGGACGCGAAGATGTTCCAGCTTGATCCGTTCGTTAATGGGAGGAATTGTAGATTTCCGTGCCGCACTGTCAACAGCAACAATGATGCTAATTCGAAACGTGATTCGAGAAATTGATGATTTCTAGCCTTTATCCGATTGACAGAGAAGTTGCCTAAATGAGACGTTTGATTGTTCGGTAAGAATGCGACGAACGTCCCGGTCGTAGAATTTGGTTTCAATATGGGGTTTAATTTCCAGGAGATATAATCGCGTCGTTAGTGGTAGCTTCTGGCTCAGTCTAATGCTCGTATTTTCGCGTTGAAGATTGAGTCTAAGTTCCAGTGGGAACATGATAATCACGTTTTGGAGAAGTTCAATTGTTTATTGGAGATACATATTTTCAGGTTATATGAAATTAATTTGAACTATTGTTTTTACTATCCGTTCCGCAAGATAGATGATAGGACACTTTGTTTCAAATGAAGGTTACTGAAAACCACAAATGGCCGCCATTGCGGTTCTTTTGCCTTGCCACTATGAATTTAAGGTGCACAAATTGTTTCAACAACTTTCATCACAACCTGTCGAGCGAATTGTCCCTTAGAAATGAAAACATGACTGAAGAAGGAGTAACCCGTGCATTCAGTAGCTTCTAGTGGATTTAAAATTTGACTGTGCACTAAACTACTCATATAGATTTCCATCACCTATATTTTGCACAGTGCACTGAAAGTATACATCAGCATACACCAATTATTTCGATCGTTTCATATATCAATTTTATTGAAAAACTGAAATCTACAAACTAGTTACAAATGAACAGAATTCATATGTAACACACACGCAGAAGAAACAGAAATCACTTTTGTCAGTGCAAAAAATAATAGGTGCAAGCAGAAGCAGAAGAAGTATGTGCTACTTAAATTCTCTTAAGGCATCCTCAACGGTGGTTAACTGAGTAGATGCGATTTTTTTTTAACATCAGTTTCTTCACCTCTTCTGGTGATGGGGGAATACTGCGGGCCGTAAGTCTTCAGGATACTGCCCTGAGATTTTTGACTACAAAGCTTGCAAAAAAAAATCTCAGGATCAGCAGGCTGGTTGACTCATCAATCCTCACATATTCGTCTAGAGAACTAGCTGAGGAACCGTACGCCAACACCCGCAGGGCTGCAGTTAACTTTTGTAATTGTCCCAGGCCGACTTTTCCAGCTGAATCACAACTTAGCTGGAAAAAGTCATCAGATGACTCTAAATGTCCAAAAACTACCTTGGCATGCCAAAATGACTCAAAAAATGCTAGTCGTCGTAGGTTGGCGTGTCGCTAAATAAGTCCTGGAAAAGCTTCCGATGACCGAAATGAAAATCACGGTCGACGTTGGGGCGTCTCCCAGGACGTGACCCTCTCCGTTTTGACTCTTGTTTTTCCACTGCTAAATTACAAATCGTCATTTTCTAATATCGCTTAAATGAATCCTAGAGAGTTTGGGCTGTTTTGCGGAACACCGGTAACTAGAAATTAGAAGAAAAATTTGTATTTTCCATTTAATTCCAACTACCTTTGCTTATCTTGGCAGATACGCGTATTTCGTCTACCATGTGCAGACTTCGTCAGTGTCTCATACAAACAGTCGAGTTATTAGTACAAGACACTGAAGAAGTCTGCACATTGTAGACGAAATACGCGTATCTGCCAAGATAAGCAAAAGTAGTTGGAATTAAATGGAAAATACTAATTTTTCTTCTAATAGTTTAAATGAAATGTATGCATTCACACACTCGCATCAAGCCAAAGGAAAGAGCAAGTATTCCGCGTCGTCTGGTAGCAACGCACTCCTGACATTGTTTGGTCAAATCAATCAAAAAGTTTGCGAAAAATCTGCGATCTCTGAAAAAAACTGCTACTCTCTGATGCTAAACAATTGGCAGGATGACAGGTGTTGGGGAGTTAAACAACAAGAAATACAATACCGGTACGAAGAAGGTAAAGTTGGTCTATTTTAGCTGTCTCTATTCAAGTTTTTCTGATGCAAATCAAGTATAAAGTTGTTACCAAAATGGACCACCGCTGAAGATGCCCTTAGTATTTAGTTGTAAATCCATAGCTTTTCAGTACAGCTTTTTGCAATGTTTTTGCATAGAATTCTCAAGTTTCTGACAAGTCTGTTTAGGAATTGCATACCAAGCCTTTTTTTATCGCGTTCCACTAACCATCACGAATGTTATGTTTAAAATTAGAAATTTTTCTGTTTTTTGTTTGGAACACAAAATGTCCTCCTGGCTGCGAACAAACTTCTGGAATGTGGAAAGATAAAAAGTTAGATGGTGCGTGTGTCGATAAAGGCCATCTCTCAAGATGCTAAGCAAATGAAATGGTGCTTCAAGAGCATAAGGCTCGGTCACCAAGCGAGGAACTACAAAGGTCCTGAAAGCACACAGAGCTCGCTCTATGGAACTGAAGATGACAACAGCCCTCTGACGGGAGGGCGAATAAATCAGGAATGATTTTTTTTATACAAGGAATGGTTGCAAGCTCAACCGAATGATCAACAGAATCGTTGTATGCAGGGTCAATGAGACCTCCTTAATGAGCAATAGAGCACTTTCATCAGATACTGGACGGACTAACCGAGAAACTGATCAGGTGAAGACCGGTATTTATTCGAGGACACTTCAATGCTTGGGTCGCGAGGTTGGGGAGCAGGTGTACCAACCCAAGAGGGCTCAGCCTACTGAAAGCTCGAGCAAAGCTGAATGTAAGACTGTCTAGCGAGGGCACCACTAGTTTTTTTTGGTTTTTTGGTTTTTGGTTTCAAATTACAAAATACAAGAAGGTAAGAGGCTCAGAAGGACCAATTTTAGCCTCCAACCAGGAGTTCAGATCGGCTTTGATGAAATGGAGGCGGTAGACAAATTCTTGTATCTTAGCTCATTGGTGACCGCCGATAACGACGTAGTGTTGTTTACCGAGCAACAAGGGTCGCATTGAAACGATAGATACACTAGGAACTTCACCGTAATGCCGATATGGTGACGCAGTCGAGTGGTGGTTATAATTGAAGGTCCCATGACACTTGTTGAAATGTGTCCAGAAAAGTTAAAGGTCTTTGTTGAGGGTCTTTTCTCGGAGCGTGACTACCTATACGGCACAGAAGACAACGCCGAAGGCACTCAGATCATCAATGGCACGCATTTCGCGCCAAATCGTTTCCGGAGTTGGCAATCCCCTCTCAGATTTCAATGAAACTTTCTGGCTAATGATCACGAAAATGTTTAGTTATTTCCAAAAATGATCTAGACTGTCTTTTGAAAAAGGCAATTTTTTTTCCCATCGACGACTCTCCTTCTGGAGACTGTATGTTCCAGTTATGCCATTGTTGTCAATTACTACCCCTACTGTATCTCAACACTTGGATTCGTCGGTGTTGACTACGTTGATTGGCTGAAGCGTGTTGCTAACAGTTGTTGGACGATTGGTTGACCTTTTTTTGGTGGATCTCCGGCTCGAACGCATTGCTTCGCGTCCCACACAATTGCTGGTTTGCGAGCGTGGTATACTCGATCACTCGACCTTGTGAGTTGACCGATGGTAGGTAACGTTATGCCCGTTAGTTCTTCGAGTCGATCCGATTCACGTCGAATTAAGGGGAGGGTGTTATTGCTACGGTTCTTTGTCAGTATTCTGATGGTCGTACGCGCTATCGCCTGTATTTATAGCAGTTCGAAAGGTAGTATGCCCGCTACGGGCATGACTGAGTTAATCAGGTTGGTCTCGAAGGTTCCGGAAGTGAACCGAACTATTCGGTTGTAAACTGAGGTGAGGTTTTGTATGGCTGTTTGTCCTCCTCGACTCACAATTCCAATCCCGTAGATCAGTTTCGCGGTAACTAGGGTCGACCCAAACTGCAATAGAGTTGTTCGCTTACCACGCAGAAGTTCCGCGCCGATCATCTGCAGAATCTGTAGTGGTGACTCTTATGCTCTCTCAACCACCCGGCAATTGGTTTTAATGGTCAGGGTTCGGTTCAGAGTGAAACCAAGAATCCTCAGCTAGTTGGTCTTCTCGACGTGCGTTTAGACTGTGTGATTACGTTGCTGATATGACGAACCCAATCCAGCGGCTTGCAGCTTACGATGCAGCGCTTCGGTTTTTGCGCTTAGTACCGTAGGGAAAATGTCATCCGCGTACAACAATATGTTCACGACGGTTGGTACAGCTCGGAAGATGGGTTGAATCGCGATGACGAACAGTCTCACGGATAGAACGGAGCCCTGTGACACTCCCTTTTCAAGTGGATGCTCGACTGATTGATGTGTTCCTATGCATCCCAGGAATGTTCGCTCCGGAAGAATGCTTTGCATGTTTAGTATTTGACCTCGTATTCTCCATGACTTTAAAGTTCTGTCCAGTTAGAATCCAGAATCACTTATTGTGTTGCAGCGGCACGGAAAGTGACCGCTGCTAGAATTATTTTACAGCGGTTTGTTCACCTAGGTGCCCACTTTCTGTGGTATAAATAAAATTCGCAAAAATGTTGAAAATCGCCAAATCAACCGTGTATGATGCGGTCAAACGTTTCAGGGAGCGAAAGAACGTGGATCGAGTGCCTCAAGGTAAGCGTCGTAGTGAAACATATGACCGCAAGCTAAACCAGAAGGTGTTGAGAACCGTCAGAGCAAACTCTGGACTATCTGATAATGAAATCGCACAAAAATACGCTGCTGCTCGCAGTACCGTTCGAAGAATTCGTTTGCGAGCAGGATATCGTTCTTATCGATCCAGCAAGCAACCAAACAGAACGTTGAAGCAAAGTTTCGTCACCAAAACTCGAGCTCGGAAATTGTACCAGGAGGTTTTGACGAAGTACGAAGGATGTCTGCTCATCGACGATGAAACCCACGTCAAAATGGATTTCGGATAAACCAAAACGCTCCATGGCTACGGCACAAAAAGATGTTCCAAAAAACTTATGATTTGGCAAGGGATATGCAGCTGCGGAGCAAAGACCACGTGATGAATAAGACGATGGACTCGTAACTATTCAAAGAAGAATGCACCAAAAACCGCGTAATACCTTTCATTAAAGCACATAAAGGTCCTGTGCAGTTTTGGCCAGATTTTGCGAGTTGTTGTATCCAGTTGTATCCAGTGGTACCGCGATAATAACGTAGATTTCATCGATAAAAACATAGCAGTTCCGGCCCGCCGAGAGAATTTGGACAATAAAGAAGCGGAACCTTAAGAAAAGTGGAAAAACGGCTCGGGACACGACTCAGATGACCAAAATGTGAAACAAATGTCCTAGGGAAGTTGATTCCGGAGGTGTGCAGCGTTTGATGGGAGGAATAAAGAAGAAAGTGCAAATTTTCATTAGAAACGAAGAGAAATGATTTGTATTTCTTTTAAGTACAGTGAATTACCTTTGTTTTGATGTATTACGTCAACCCGTTACCGAGATACAGATGATTTTATTATTCCGGATTCTAAATGGATATAGCTTTAGAGTTTGAAGAATACCATGTCCCCAAGTTGTTCATATGCCTTGAACAGTAGGCCATCCCTTATTTTGAAAAACATAGCCAAGTCAAGAATTCCACCTTTTGAAATGTTCGTTTTGACGTTTTGACGTTTTGACCGTACGTTGACGTTAAGTGCTCCCCCAACGGACCTGAAGAAATGGTATTACGGGTGACTACCTACGCGGTGGCAAGCACGCTACTGTAGTGTATGGTCTTGCAGGTCTACCAAGTTCAGTGCCGTCAGGTTGATAACATTTTATGTTTGTATTTTTTTATTATCAATGTTGTTTGGGACACTTTATCATCAGTACACCAGTTTTTAGGTACAACACAATAAGGTCATCATAAGTACAAAATGATTCAAAAAGTAAGTGTAAGGAAGCCAATTCAGTGTTTTTATTCAACTTCAACTTCAACTTTTTTGGCTAACTTTGTTGAATAAAAACACTGAGTTGGCTTACCATTACACCGCCGGCGTTGTGAGAACATGAAAAAGAGTTCTAATATTCACATTGAAAGTAGTTGGGATCTGATTGATCTTAACATTTCGAACTTTACTGGAAAACCGATTGTTAACACTTGAACACTTGCGAAAATCACTTGCACTTATCAATGTTCCTTTTGTCAACGTTCAAAAGTTTGTAAGTGAATATTGAAAGTTTTGAACAAAGCAAAATAGAAATAATTCCAATCAATTGCTACAACAATTTCGCAAATCTAACGAGAAACGACTGGGTTATTAACGTTCAACCACTTTTCGTGAAGCTCTCATTTTTCGTACTCGGAAAGTGTATCCCAATATAGAAAACAAAAACTTTATCATAAATCTTATAGTGTACCAAAAAATATCGCATGTGCAAAACCAATTGAAAAATGTAAAGTATGCAAGAGTAACATGAAACTGTTTGCATCGAATCTACCCAGGTAACCAATAAGCAGTTCCATAGCGTCTTAACGGCCAGCCTATCAAGCAATTAAGTCACCTTAAATGCAACATAAATGCCGCTTTTGGCCCAATATACGGCTACTCTACTGCAGTGATGATGCTTCATGATAATGCTTCATTAATGCTATTTTGCATTCGAAATGCATATTACAGGCTACATGCATTTAAATAGCATTTGGAATTCAACTTTACAACATATAGCATTCAACATGCTGATAAAATGTTAATATAATGCTTCTAGTATCTAAAATGCAGATTAAGGATTGATTTACTGCATAAAGGTTGTACGGAATCAAATTGCACCACTTTTAAATGGCTGTATCTTTTACCCTTTGGGTATTTTCTCTTAAAATTTTGGAAGGAATTAGTTCAATGTGTTTGCGCTGTGTAATTTTCACTAGCAGATGTGCAATCGTTGCCAAGATGGAGTCGGAAGAATAGAAGCGGCGCAAAGAAATTTTGTGCACGTACCTTGATAATCCGGATTTGGGGATCGCAGCAAGCTGTGCTTTGAAACTGACGTGTTTTGTTTTTGCTGCGTCGTTTTCGCGAAACAAAATATCAAAATTAATTCGTAATTCAACTTAAACAAACAGTTAAATCATAAAAACTCCGCGTGTTTTGTGTACTACGTAGTGAATATAATCGATTCCCTCCCAAAAAATGTAATGATCGGTAGCATATCCCCATCTAAATAGTAATTTTTTTGCACCCGGAGGCAGAGTTAAATCAGCTTTGTTTTGTTTGTTGGTGCTATTAGTATTGTGCCACACGGGTAAAAAAGGTTAAATTAGAATATTTTTCCGCTTGGTCGCGAGTGTATTCATGATTATTAGCAGTTTGAAGTCGATATAGAGTTGCGTCATAACGAGGGATTTTGATAAATGAAAGAGTGTGAAGTGAAAAAAGAAGACTAGTGCAATGTAAAAAACGGCCATTTGCTGGTCAGAAGCAATGATCGAAGCTAACGCGCATGCGCGTCAGTGCTTCTAAGTGGCTGGCATATAATTTCAGGTGCACTCATAACGTGGTCTACAGAGGGAGAGCTGTGAAGTTTTTTTCATTCATTGCCCAGTGATTGTGATTTTTCAAGTTTAATTTCTACTCGAAAGTGTTTTTACCTGAGATTTTCATTGTATTTCATTTGTGCACGAAGTACTAAATATATTTGTGCTGTTCCACGCAAAAAGAATGATATGGAAATATTTGCCCAATAGGGGAGAGCTTTTCCTTTAGATACATAAATGCATCATTTAGCATCACAGGGCGGCCGTCCAAATGAAGACTGAACATCAGCAACAATTTCCGGTGAGATCTATCCGATTATAACTAAATTTGAACGATACTACTAAATACGTGCCATCGTCAAATCAATATGACTTGATGATGGAAGTGTATGCACAATACTAATTTCCATTTGATGTTTGTATTGTGTCTATGCAGGGCTGGTTGTAAGTGAAAGTGACCTCGGAGTGGACGTGAGTAACCAGGCATTCTGAAATGGGTCACTGGAACTCAACAGAGCTATCACCTTCCAACTCCCGGGCTAAAAATGTTTGTCGTGTCGACAAAAGTTCGTTTAACTGCAAACATTTTTCTTCCATAAAAACACTGCCGGGCGGTGGGCGTTGGATTGTACATACACACACACACCTTGATGATCCAGATTTTTCTCATCGTGGCATCAGCTGGGAATGGTACATTCCACGGTGTTTCGTGTTTTAAATCGGTACCACGAACGTTTGACCATCGATCGAAAAGAAAAAAAAGTGGCAAAAATGAATCTCCGTATAGTGTTAAGGATGACAAGCGGGTAGTTCAAGATTTCAAGAGGAATCTCAACAGTTCAGTTCGAGATGTGGCGAAGAAACTGAATCTATCCAAAACTTTCGTGCAAGATGCGAAAAAACTTTAAGGACTACTACACACGCAATAAGTCCAAAGGCACCAAATCGCGATGAACGCAGAATACGGTAGGTAAAACACGTGCACGGAAGCTCTATACCCAGATGTTGACGAAACCACGTTGCCTCGTTATTGATGATGAGACGTATGTAAAAGCAGACTTCCGGTAGCTTCCGGGGCTCCAGTTTTTCACTGCTCAACTGAATGAAAACATTCCAATTTTTAAAATATCAATTTCTGCTATTTTTATAGAGCAATACGAGCAACTACAAAAGAAAAAAAACCTTTTAAATCCAACAATTTATCGAGATTCATCAACAATCACAGCGACCTAGTATCGAAGGCGCCAAAAATAGTAAACGAAACTGGCATCAGCCCGTGGCCTGGTTCACTGCGAATCGTTCCATTTTCGAGCAAATCCTTCTCGTCCTCCTTGTAAATCAGGCATTTCCCAACAACGGATCAACCTCCTACTGCAGTTTATTTTGACAGGGCCCCGCAGTCGATGACCGGCAGCCGAAATTCAATTCTATTTACACTTTACGAAAACAATTCCCAAGCTTAAACGTTTCACTCCGCCCATAATCCTGAGTCGGAACACAGGCGAGGGAAAAAGTGGAAACAATCTCAGACAGACACGCCAAAACAGACGTGACACGATTCGGTGAATCGAAACGCAACCCACGACGATGACGACCTCACCCAAACAACGCTAATAGAGGCTAAATGCTTAATAATCCATCTACGGATCTGTCCCCGAAACGGAACTCGGCGAAAACAATAACAATGACGTGAATTAAAATAAATACCAAAGTAAGAATAACAACAAATCTGAAACCCAAATATACATACGAAACAAACATAAGCAAAACAAAGACCCATAGGGAGAGAGGACCAAAAACAAGTTTACCGAAGAAGGCAAAGACATACACCAGTCGTGTTTCTTTTTTCTTTTGTTTACGAAATTACCCGTATTTTGTACCTCCATGCCAAGGCGATGGAGTTGTTCCGTTAAATTTGTCGTAACACACACACACGCGTGTAGCTAAGTACCTACTACTAGCATGAGATCTTCGATGTCATCGTGGTTCTGTTCTTTGTTCTCCACTTGAGCGAAAAAATCCGATGATGGATATTGAGTGCGTCGACGATTTGTCTCGGCTCAAGGTCTCCGGGGAGAGGCAGTAGTCCAGAGTCAGAGGTGCCTTGCTGACCATCATCGATCGATCGCAACGCGGTGATAGTTGGTCTTTCTCTCTTCGTCAGCAGAACAAGAATCAAGGAGGCTTGTTGAATGTAATATCTCCTGTGTGATGATGCGATGATGCACCGATGATGGTCGTGGAACCGTTATTAGTGAAACGGCTCTGGTCGGTAACGATTGCTTTATCACGGTCCAGGAGAGTGTATTGGTCGATCCAGAATTTAAGTTGAACAAAGATAGCATGGAAAGCATTTGTTTTTATATGCTTCTTTACAAATCCATTTTGCTTTCAGAAAACAGTAAAAAGTGGGTGCCTAGAGTATCCTCCATGATTAAGGATCGGTGTAAATCTTAACCTAAATCAAATACCGCGACGTGTGGGCGGCGTCGATCTTAGAAACTCTTTCAAGTACGTCACTCCATCATTGAAACAACTCTAACGGTCCAACGTTGTAAGTGACGAAGCATTGCGCACTACCCTCATCATTACAATTTCGAACTGCTGTCGAAATGTCCTTCAAGATGGTCGCGCTGATGATCGTACTGACCTAGATTTTAAAGATCCACCAGCAGCTTGAGCGCGAGGTTTGGCGAGGACATTTCTGCAATAATTTAACAATTTGGTTGTGATTCGAATTTTCGTTAAAACATAACAATGACTAATTGAGATTGGTCTGGGTTTTGCTTGAACATTCTCGATTGTTGCGGTCGGTCATTGATCCGCGGGCACAGAAGACTTTGAATTTCAGATAGAGTTACGCGCATCGTCCGAAAAAGTTGATCGGTCTATCTCGTAATCTGCAGTTGATGCTAAATTTAGCAATTGTCGGGTGCATTAGATAGTTGTCCGAAGCGGTGGAAATTTGATGAAATATCTTATTAAATCCAGCAGCTTTACGAGACGGTTTCGTTTGACGATAGAGGTGCGAATTATAAAGTGAGCGGTGCACATTTTAGAAAGTCTCGAAAGACAAATATTGATGATGGCCTGTCCAAACAAGGTTGTGACATTACTCAACATCAAAGTGTGCACTTCACAGTGGCGGTCAGTAATTTTCGTTTATAAAACTTTTTTTTTCAAATTACGAAACATTCGTACTGTCATCTGACACAGCACAATGCTGTTGTGTGTGAACTGTGTTTTGGTATTCAATTCACAAACTCAAATGTTGAGCATAGCTTATTTTTGTACTGTTTGGTCTATAAATACGAGAATATTGCATTATTTTAACGAATATTTCGTACGTAATACGAAACTTATTTCATCAAAAAATAAAAATATTGGTTTCAGACAAATACCCCTCCCAACAAAATAGGACGCTATCCATCTACCCTGCCGATGCTCAACAACACGAAATCCTACTTAAGAGTTGGGCAACAAAGTTGCAACCAACACAATAAATTAATAAACCAACTTCATCACGAAAGCCGTCTCTGTTCGCTGCAGCAGTCTGCATGTCAATATCACTTCCGGCGGCTCGGCTCGGCTGGCAAAAGGTTCGTTTGTTTAGCAGCGCGGTCGATAGGCAACCGCGAGTCATCAACCCATGTCCGTATTGACGGGGCTGCAAGATAACGCTTCGGTGGAGAAGTTTTCTTTCACCATGGACGTCGACGGCGTGGCGCTCACCCCGAAGGTCACGGCCGCACACATATGTACAACAACATAGCACGGGCGGACGCTTTATGATTGAATCACACTGTTGTTGTTGGCCTTCCCAAGTTGAGCCGATGTGATTTTTGTTAAATTGAGACCACCTGTTGTTGGAGATGGCTGGAGTTTTGGACTGGAGACTGGTGGTTGACAGTAGCGCATTTTGTTCTTGAAGATTTGATTATTGCAGTTTCTCATACGCCAGAGCTTTTGGATATAATTGTGAGGCGATCAAGAACGAATTTGAAATCGGCGTTCGTACCCGTGGCAGGTCTTTGTAGCTAATCACTTTTAAGAAAATTGAAATGTGTTTCTTTTTAAATTGTACCTAGTTCAACTATAAAAAAGTTGTATTTTTTTTTCTATAAATCATGTTAAATTTGTTTACAGACGAGAGGCCTGTCTTGAGTTTTTTTTTCATGAATTTTGGAAGGGTGTCTAGTTTCGTTTATCGATCTATTCCTTGACGATTCGCGCCAACTTTCGGTATGATGAATTATGGCCGAGCCGACCTATTTTTGAATGTTTACGCTTACTGCCACTGCTCAGCTAAGAAGCCTTTAAGCTTTCCTGCTGTTGGCAAGCCACTGAGAATGAGTGTAGCCTTAGGATCGTTTGTGCTCCCATTGAATCGAATAGATTCCTGGAACCATGTCGGCAATTTGTACTGATGTACAAAGAATTACCGATGAATGATTGCACGGAGTTCCTCCAGAAATGAAATTGTAACATTTATTGCAATCCACCGAAATTTATAAGAAATTCTTTTCGATATCAACTTATTGAAAGCTACTCTGGTAACATCCTGGTACAATTCTGGAGGTATTTCAGAACGATTCTGAAAGCCTACCAGCGTACATCTAGATGTATCCTAGAATTACTCTGCGAGCAGCCCATTTGGAAACATACCACAAGTATCCTGGTATTTTCCCAGAACTAGTATGGAAGCAGCTCATTACTAAAGCCCATTTAGAATCCGGAATAATAAAATTATCTGTATCTCGGTAACGGATTGACCTTATTTGATACATCAATACAAATTCACTGTAAGAAAAAAATATCAATACAAATAGTTTCTCTTCGTTTCCAATGGAAATTGGCACTTTCTTCTTTATTCCTCCCATCAAACGCTGCGCACCTCCCGAGTCAACTTCCTTGGCACATTTGTTCCACATTTTGGTCATCTGAGTCGCGTCCCGAGCCGTTTTTCCACTTTTCTTAAGCTTCCGCTTCATTATTGCCCAAAATCTCTCGATGAGCCGGAACTGCGGGCAGTTGGTTGGATTTATGTTTTTATCGATGAAATCTACGTTATTATCGCGGTACCACTGGATGACTCCCCGGCTGTAGTGGCAACTCGCCAAATCTGGCCAAAACTTCACCGGACCTTCATGGGCTTTAACGAAAAATAGTACGCGGTTTTTGAGGCATTCTTCCTTGTACAGCTTCGAGTCCATCGTCTTTTTCGTCACGAACACTTTGATCTTTGCTGCGCAGCTGCATATCCATAGCCAAATCATTAGTTTTTTTTAGGAAATTTGTCCATAAAAGCAAACTTAAACTTCGCAGGAACATCTCCTCGTGCCGTCGCCATGTTGAATTTTTTACCAGGAAGTTGTCCGAAATCCATTTTGACGTAGGTTTCATCGTCGATGAGCAGGCATCCTTGGTACTTAATCAAAACCTGCTGGTACAATTTCCGAACTCAAGTTTTGGTGATGAAACTTTGCTTCAAAGTTCTGTTTGCTTACTTTCAGGCTCGATATGAACGATATCCTGCTTGCAAACGAATTCTTCGAACGGTACTGCGAGCAGCAGCGTATTTTTGTGGGATTTCTTTATCTGATAGTCCAGGGTTTGCTCTGACGGTTCTCAACACCTTCTGGTTCAGCTTGCGGTCATATGTTCCACTACGACGCTTACCTTGAGGCACTCGATCCACGCTCTTTCGCTCCCTGAAACGTTTGAGCACATTATACACGGTTGATTTGGCGATTTTCAACGTTTTTGAGATTTTTATTGCGAAGCACATTGGATTATCAACGTGGGTGTGTAGAATTTTTTCTCTCCTCTCGGCTTCCATCTAGAATAACTTTTGATTCACTGCACGAAAGACCGTGAAATTTATACCACAAAAAGTGGGCGCCTAGGTTAACAAACCGCAGTAAAATAATTCTTGCAGCGGTCACTTTCCGTGCCGCTGCAGCTCAATACGAGATTCCGGATTCTAACTGGACAAAACTTCACTCTGTAGGCACTCCATAACTTTTTTGCAAACATTCCAGAATTACCTTGGAAGCATTCCAAATCTATTTCGAAAGCGTCTCGGAACAGTTTTGGAAGCATCCCCGAATCACTCTGGAAACTTCTTTTAATTACCCAGGAATTAGTTCAGAACAATCATGGACTATTAGCGATGCATTCAGTAAAAATCCTGGAAGCATCTCGAAACATTCAACTATACAGGATTACTTTGGAGGCTTTCCAAACAATTCTAGAAATCGAAACAACAGGCCTATCATTGCTCTATTGGCCCAAAGCGGTCCTTTCAGTACTTGAAGGTCATGATTGCCGATATGCTGCTCTTTGGTAGCCACGTCGATTATGCCTGCAAGAAGGCTTCCATGGCTATTTCGGCACTATCTCGTATGATGTCCAATAGCTCGGAACGGAAACTCTTGGCTAGTGTGGCCTTGTCTATACTCAGGTATCGCGGGCTGAAGTGGGTCACTGCGTTAACTGCTACCTAGGTAAGCTAGATAATACGCACATGCTAATGTGCTTGAGATTGGTCTTGCGACAAGGTCTACGCTCCGAACCACGTGATCCAAGAGGCATACAAAAGACCTCTATGGTCAAATGGCAGCACGAATGGAACAATTTTGAAAGCATTATATAACTACTCTGGTGCATTTCAGAATTACTCCGAAAGAATTCCAGAACTATTCTGAAATAGTCACGTAACAATTTTGGAAGTTTCTCAGAACTACTCTGAAAGCATATTGTAACTACTCCGGAAGCACCCCAGATCTATTCGGGCAACTTCAAGGAATTACTCTGAAAGCATTTCACAACTACTCTGGAGCCATTCCTGAACTATTCGGAAAACGTCTCGTAACAATTTTGAAAGCATCCCAGATCTTATTTAGAAGCATCTCATAACACTCCAAAAAAACTATTCATGAAACGTGATGGAAATTTTTTGAAAGCATCACAGGTCTACTATTAAAGCTTTTAAGAATTACTCCGAAACCATCGCGGAAGTATTAAAGGGCGATACGGTCAAAATTTGGTCAATATCAACTTGACGTATTTCTTTCAATTTTGCATTTAAAAACCTGAACACCCTCATTTTGAAGGTGTGTGTGTGTAGAATGTTGTTCTATTTTGATTTTTGGAATTCACTCTTCAGTTGTCAAAATGCCGTCCAAGCAAGAAGAGCAGCGTATCAAAATTTTGCTCGCGCATCGCGAAAATCCGAGCTACTCGCACGCAAAGTTGGCAAAATCGCTAAAAGTTGCCAAATCAACCGTTACAAATGTAATTAAAGTGTTTGGGGAACGTTTGTCGACAGCCAGGAAGTCTGGATCGGGGGAAATCGAAAACCGGAAGCCGCTAAGACGACAAAGAGAGTTGCCGGTAGTTTCAAGCGAAAGCCTAACCTATCTCTCCGAGATGCCGCAAATAAGCTGGGTGTATCGTCTACAACCGTGCATCGAGCCAAAAAACGAGCCGGACTATCGACTTACAAGAAGGTAGTGACTCCAAATCGCGATGATAAACAAAATACGACGGCCAAAGCGCGATCCCGGAGGCTGTACACGACGATGCTGGCGAAGTTTGACTGCGTGGTAATGGACGCCGAAACCTACGTCAAAGCCGACTGCAAGCAGCTTCCGGGACAGGAGTTTGATACGGCAAAAGGAAGGGGAAAGGTAGCAGATATTTCCAAGCACACGAAACTGTCAAAGTTCGCAAAGAAATATCTGGTTTGGCAAGCCATCTGTACCTGTGGCTTGAAAAGCAGCATTGTTCATAGCTTCCGGGACTGTCAACCAAGAAATTTACGCGAAAGAGTGTTTGAATAAACGTCTGCTGCCTTTCCCTGAAGAAACACGGTTGTTCCGTACTGGTTTGGCCGGATTTGGCATCTTGCCATTACGGTAAAACGTGCCATAGGTGGTACGCCGCCAACAAAGTGTAGGTAGGTTCCCAGCGAAAAGAACCCTCCCAACACGCCAGAGCTCCGCCCAATTGAGAAATACTGGGCTGTTGTCAAGCGGAACCTAAAGAAGACCAAAAAACTGCTAAGGACGAGCAGCAGTTCAAGGCAAACTGGCTTTCTGCGGCGAAGAAGGTGGACAAGGTGGCTGTACAAAATCTGATGGCAGGGGTCAAGCGTAAGGCCCGGCAATTCGGATTTGGAAAAGCGGAAGCCTAACTGAATATTTTTCCTGAATTTTATACTAATTGAACTTGAAAAAGAAATTTAATTTGATTTTTTAAATAAACGATTTCACCGATTTACACGCGTTTTCCCTTGACCAAATTTTGACCGTATCACCCTTTATGGAAACGTCGCAGAACAATTGTGGATGCACCCCAGAAGTACACCGAATGTATTCCAGAACTATTCTGGAACTGTCACGTAACAATTTTGGAAGCATCTTATAACTACTCTGGAAGCAACCGGTTCATATTCTGGAAACGTCAAGGAACAATTTTGGAAGCACCTCAGAACTATGCTGGAAGCATATGAGATCAATTTACCAGCAACCCATGAGAACTGTGCAGAACAAAGCTGGAAGCATTATTTAAAAAAAAATCTTGAAACATTCCAAGCGCAGAAGATTTACTTCAAGAGAACCAATTTTCTATTGAGAGTGGGAAGTACATTGGAAGCATCCCAATCAATTATAGAGGCGTACTAGAGGCATTCCACAGCAATGTTGGATGTGTTCCAGAAAAATCTTAGCAACTTCTCGGATCTTTTCAAGTGGAATTCCAGAACTATTTTGGATGCGCCACGTAATATTTTCGGAAACATCCAAAAACTACTCTGAACTACTTTCTCAGAATTACTCTAGATGCATTCGAGAAATACTCCAAAAGAAAACTATTCTCCAATCGTCACAGTACAATTTTGAAAGCATCTCACTACTCTGGAAGCATAGGAGATCAATTCTGCAAGCATTCCATGATAACTCTGAAACCATTCAAAATCAATCCTGAAAGCATTTTATAACAAATCTTTAAGCGTTCCTGTTTCTTTAATAGAAAAAAAGCATTTACGTCAAGAAAACCCATTTTCTATTGAGAATTGGAACTAATTTGGATGCATCCCAGAAGCATTGCACAACAATTTTGGAAGCCTTTCAGACTTGAGTTTAGTCACTAAATAGTCACCATTTGCATGCACATGTCACTAAAGTCACTATTTTTCGGAAAATGCTCACTAAAGTCATATATGTTTGCACCGCTTGTTGTAAAATGTTAATCAGAATCACCGTTACCTATTATTATTGTCAACCAACAATTAATAAAGTTCGAGAAATATATAAATTTGACAGTATTTAACAGTGTCTGATTGACAGCGGATTAAAGTGAAAAAGATTGTGGGCTGAGAATCGGGGTTCTATTATCTTGAAATCAACTCCTTATTAATATTTCAACTTTTTAGGGATTAGGGTCAACTATGATATTGTTCTTAAGGTACTAAGGTAGTGAAAACAGCTTTTGCTGCATCACATGACAACGGCTCAGAAAAGGAGAATCAAGATATGTCAGAAGTGATTCTTGTACAGGCCATGCTAGAATGCTTTGCGGACCATGTACAAGAGGTCGTATGTATGGATGTATGTAGGAAGCCACCATCCTGGCGTGAGCCTTGCCCTGCATGCGGTCCTACTTATAAGAAAAATCATGCTTCGTTACCGTTCTAATTGCAACATACTGCTGTATGAAGGGCCAAAAAGGGTTAAGCATATACACTAACGCGAAACCTGTGGGAATAAGAGAGTCTTCTTCCAGCAGTATGATCCAATAAAACGAATAACCAAATACACAATTCAGTTTCCACTAGATGGTTTGTTTGAAAAAGGCGCGTCAAATTAATCACAATTGTTGGAGTGGAATGTACCAATCATAAATTATACAAAACATACCCTCCATGACTCCGATTAGGTGTCCACTCTATTGTCTAATTATAACTTCAATGATGCCCTGATGCACCCTCTTATCCCAGTATTTAAATGTTTTGAATCAATGAAATATAAGAAGGTACATGAAATAGGGTAACGGGATGTAATGTTAGCCTAGCTCCTTGATTCGGCCTATGTACCAAATATGTCATTATTTCTTCGATAATCAACAAAATTATGTTGCTATCAGGATGACCGGTTGATTTCAAAGCAATTGAGACATAATCAATCAATTTATAGTAGTTCACTTCCACGTAATTTTCGATTTCTTGAACTTTTGGGGCATCATGATTTCACTGGTTAAGCTGAACAGATTATCTATACGATCTTCCAATGATCTAAATTTGCCGAAATTGAACCTATAAATCGAATAGTGCAGCCAAGATGTACAGAATATAGTCACATGTTATAAACTTACAGGTCACATAATTAAAATAACAATGACTTAACAAGCAAACGGTGGACCCAATGTAAGGGACATATTTTTTCTATGTATGTTCCCAAATATGGCCTGTTGTATGAAAAGCGTAGTAAAAATGTTGTTATTGGTAACATTTACAATACAAATGTCTGAGTTCCGGTTAAATGTTGTTCATATGGCTCATCTTAACACAAATTAAAGTAACAAAATCTGTGTAGAGCGAATTATAATGTTTTGATTGTCGAATGACCGCTAAATCATGTTTAAAACTCACTTAAGTGTTTTTTAGCAGTTTAAGTACAGTTTGGTTTGTGAAATTGTTTGTTGGGTAGAGCGAATACAGCTGGGAAAGCCTTAAATCAGAAAATCAGGAAGAAACCCGTACGAAGATTGCATTTTATAGAAAATCAAACGAATGGGACGAACTTGCATCCATGATTAGACCCAATTTGGTACCCATAAACCGACATTACATCCATATCTCTCGTAAGTTTCTAACTTTATAAAACAAGTTGTGTAGCTTTTCGTGATACATTTTACCAGATTGCTTATTAAACATATCTTAGGAAGTGTATAGCTAGTTAAATTTTGTTTCTAGCTCAAATACTTTATGAGTTACAATGAAAAATGTAATCGATTGTTGCATATTAGGCTGAGTCAAAGGACACATACCCTATATATCAAATATAGAATATGTAAAGAAAATTAGTGATGATGATGATGCTGTAAAGGGTGTACGGAATCTAATTGCGGCACACACACATATTCGGCAAAATTCGCCCGTTCAACCAATCATCTTTAAACTTTCAAGGAGTAAAATAAAACATGTTATGAATATTTTTCCATGTTAGTTTTATTCAATTTCATTTCTTATCCAAACGCACGAACCTTCTTCTTAACACTACTCATAAGGTCCTGTACAACATTTGGACCAATTTTTTTGCGTGGCAATCCATTTTTTCTTCATAACTTCCTCCGATTTCACTTCCTTAGGATGCTTCCGCATTGGCCGGAGTTCCGATGCGTTCGAGGGGTTAAGATGCTTGGGCACGAAATTAACCTCCTTAGTCTTGTACCACTCCAAAACCTCTTTCGAATAATGGTTTCGTCAACATCTGGGTGTAGAGCTTCCGTGCACGTGTTTTACCTACCGTATTCTGCCGTTCATCGCGATTAGGCGCCTTTTGGACTTTGTACGTGTGTACTTCTTCACGTTTTTTCGCATCTTGCACGAAAATTTTGGTTAGATTAAGTTTCTTCGCCACATCTCGAACTGAACTGTGTGGATTCCTCTTGAAAGCTTGAACTACCCCTTTTTGATCCTTAACATCGTACGGAGATCAACTTTTGCCACTTTTTTCTTTTCGATCGATGGTCAAACGTTCGTGGTACCGATTTAAAACACAAGACACCGTAGAATGTATCATTCCCAGGTTACTGCTGATGGCACGATGAGAAAGACCCGGATTTTCGAGGCACACGCGCAAAATTTCTTTGCGCCGCTGCTGTTCTTTCTCCTCCATCTTCGCAACGATTGCACATCTGCTAGTGAAACTTACACAGCGTAAACAAATACAGATTGAACTAATTCCACCCAAAATTTCAATAGATAATACCCCACGGGTAAATAGTTACATCCATTTAAAAGTGGTGCAATTTGATTCCGTACAACCTTTAATACTACCATCTATAGTAGCAAGGTTTCTTTCCATAGCAGTGGAATAATCTGTAAAACGATTTGATCAGAATTCTATTGTTGTTTGTGATCATCACAAACACCAATAGCTCCTGTATGAAGGGCCAAAATGGGGCGGACCTGTAAAGAGAGACACTTACTCGAAACGAATAAGAGACACTCACAGCACTAGAACCGAGCCCTCGATTGATAGAATAAACACAATAGATGGGGTCGAAGAACCCGCGCTCGTTCCACGAAATGTTAACAACAGCATGAAGGCAGTCCCATACTCCTTATCCAAATCGTTTCACTTGGGTGCCCTAATGGTCCGTCGCATTCCCCGTTATATGATATTTAATATTTAGTATATTTTGTTGTGGTCATTTGATTGCTTACCTTGTGTTGAATTTGACTGAAAGTAAATTTGGTTAGAGTTATATACCATTCTTTACTTATTGCCTCAATTTTGCATTAAATTGCCTTCACGGTGAGTCATATGGTATTGCGTCATACGTTTAGTTACAGAAGACAAGAAATATTTTACTAATGCTACATTTTGGATGTATTTGCATCCCGTCTTCAAGGCGCAAATTTAAATGAATCGTATGTGTCCAGTGAAATGTAAATATTTAGCCAAGTAGAATTTTTGTTATCTATGTGATATTCTTGTAAAAGTTACTTATTTTAATATTGGGAAATATCTACATGTGTTTCTAGTAGTAGGTAGCTAAGTGAAATATTGTTTGAGTCTATTTTTCTCCGCTGGCAACGACCAATCTGCTGAATGTCGCAGAAACACCGGGTATTGTTTTTCAATCGAACAGATTGGGCCGAAGGGTCTCAGATTTTAACGAAATTTTGTCCACGTGCAGGGTTCATATAAACAAAAAACAATATATAAAGAAATCAGGGTTGCCAGTTTTCCTGACAAACGCCAATTGAAGTTTTCCGATTTTCCCGAACATCACTAACTTCGAAAATTCAGAGTTTTTTTTTTGTTTTTGAGTAATGCTCCAAAAACTATGGGCCTGTAACTCGTTTTCATACAAAAATGGGAATTTTTATTTTATTATCGTACAGGTTCTGGTCGAAGGATCTCAAATTGTTACGAAACTTTGTCCACGCCACGCCACCGCCGCTTTGAACCGTACCATGGATATATGAACAAATAACAATATTTAACAATAGACAATGCTTGGAAAAGCCGGAAAACCCATTTTCTCAGCGATGAAATATTAAAAAAAAAATTACGATAACAAAAAAAAATCCCCACCGGAGTGCTTTGTGTCGATCGATACGTTCTTCCTGTAAAATCCAACTCCCGCGTTGGTAGAAAATGTGTTTTTTTTTCTAATCGTTAAAAAGCTCAGTTACGAAAGAATAAATTGTGTTGTTTGCGGAAACTCTGGCAGAATATTAAAAGCTTTCGATTCTAGCACTGCCAAATGAGTTGGTGTGCACTTCTTGGACTCCCAAGCACGTCCACAGTGGAAACCCCGGATTGTTCTGCCGAAATAAACATTGCTTCTAATTATGTTGAATATGTAGAGTATGATGCTGATTGGGTGATCGTTCTATACGCACTTAGAAAATTTTACAGTATTCGGTAATTTTTAACTAAAATTTCAACAGCTGAACGTTAGATAATCCGATTTAGCGGGTTTCGGTAAAATTTGACAAGTTCCGGTAATTTTTTTACCGGAATACTTTGAAATGTCACCGAAATACGTTCATATTAATTTTTCCTTAATACGCTACAAAGTTTTACAAACATAAACTCAATTAAACGATTGTGATTGTTTTATAAATTTTTATATGACTCACCCATAAATATCCTAGGGAAATTAAAAATAAAATCTGTATCCACATTAATCCGGACACCTTCAAATCATTGTAACTTTTGAAATATTGCACGTAAGAATGAAAAATTTCACTGTGGTATAGCTGAGAGTCTATGATGAAAAAGACTATGATTGATGTTTACATTTCATGTTTAGTATTCAAGATGGCGACGAAAGAAAAACAAGTTTGCGAGCGAATTTTATACGGGCGTACGGCAAATCCTGACTTGTAAATACGGGACCTTGCAATAACATTGGATTTGCCTAAATCCACTGTTCACGATGTGCTCAAATCATTTTCGGAACGTTTGACGGTGGAGAGGAAACCGAGAAGTGACAAAAACATTGGACTCGCTGATCCTGTCATGGACCGAAACGTGAAAAGGATATTAACGAAAAACCCAAATCTCTCCATTCGAACGGTGGCTCGTAAAATAGGGATGTCGCCTGGTTTTGTCCAAAAATCAAAACCACGTTTGGGACTTAAGTCGTATAAAGTAAAAACAGTTCCAAATCGCAACGACAAAGAGAAGAGTAAGAACTTGGCAGCAAAATCACGGACTCGACGTTTGTACTGCGAATATTTGACGAAGTTTTCATGCGTTGTTATGGACGATGAAACTTATGTCCTGGAGGATTTCAAGCAGCTTCCAGGGCTGGTTTTTTATTCTGCTATGGCCAGAAATGCTACACCTGAGCATTTCAGAACGAAGAAAGCATCGAAATTTCCCAAAAAATACCTTGTGTGGCAAGCAATTTGCACGTGTGGCAAAAAGAGTGACTACATGAACAATCAACAAGGAGATCTATCAGAAAGAGTGTCTGCAGAAGCGATTGCTACGCCTCATCAAAAGTCACAAAGAAACACCTTTGTTCTGGCCCGATTTGGCATCATGCCACTATGCTAAAACTGTGATGGAGTGGTACCAAGCAAATCAAGTGAACATTGTACCAAAAACCTCAAACCCGCCAAATTGCCCAGAGCTACGACCAATCGAGAGATATTGGGCTCTGATGAAGCGGAAGCTTTCTGGAAAGAAGCAAGGAATCAAAGACATCAAAAACTTCCAGCAAATTTGGTCAAAGATGGCTTCTACGATTTCTGAAGAGTCTGTACAAACCATAATGGACGGAGTTAAGCGCAAAGTTCGTAAATTTTATGCAAATATCTAATGACTATGTTTTGTCTTCACAAATTGTTAAAACACTTCCATGAATCTGAAATAAACAACTACGACGGAAATATAATGCGAAATTTATGTTTTATTCATGTTTTGAGGTGTCCGGATTATTGCAGATACAGACCTTAATCGTTATTTGAGGATTCCTTTTTTCACCGTTC
>JASCZW010008562.1:0-49475 GCA_034211315.2 Aedes japonicus
AAATGCACCACACTCGCTAACTTTCGAACCTCTGAATTCAATATATTAGGATTTTTAGCAAATAAAACACAGCGTGTTTGCTTGTTTACAATTTGCGATGAAAATTTATGACTAAAAGGAACACTATCTTGCGGTAGAATTTAAATTCTTATCCTATAATTCGCCTTAAAGTAGCCTATAGGCATGATAAAATCGTTTATTAGAGAGGTTTGCAGGAACTCGAAAACAATAAACATCACCATCAAAGAAAATGTGTCCTTAAACATATTAGCAGGAAAAATTCGACTAAGATTGCAGAAAGACGGCGAAGTTTGACGTCCATATATTAGTAAGCGAAACAGATTCAAACAGTCGCGAGAAAAGGTTATGAAAATGAATAGAAATAATTTGAAAACTCGCCAGGTTATGAAAATAAATGGAAATAATTTGAAATTGAGCGCAGGGCTTTTTGTTAAGCAGTATTTCGAATATTATTGTGTACACATAACTAGAAGTTACATCAAAACAACTACATAGGTTTACCAAAAGCTGGGTTTACTTGAGCATGCATGAGCATGATTGACCGCCCACGGATGCAATTCCGTTATTGCCAGATCAGCAGTATTTACACAAAGAACCAACAGATGATGTTTGGGACTAACATACATCTTCAATGTATAAAAACTGGTGACTCATTATAAAGCAATACCGGCGCCGGCCGTGCCCGAATGCTGGTCAAGTAGGGAATGGGAAGGAATGTGTTGACATGATACTCGCTTTGGAGGAAGCCGAGAAATCCTCTGCACTTCCACGAGAAATCACTGGGTTGTTGGATAGTTGGGGAAAGGTTAGCAGCAAGGTTCGTTTTGGTTAACGATGCGCTGAATACATACTTTCAGCACTTTCTTTACCAAAAGCTGGGTTTACTTATCGAATAAACCAAACGGCCGCGATTGTGGGAATAATTGCCATAATGATGAAGTAATCTTTTATAACTTTCAAATTATTAGTCCAATCGTGTGAAAGTCAAAGAAAAAGTTGTTGGAATATCCATGTTTTTTGAAACAAACAAAGTTTTTGTGATGTATCACCAAGATAGAAGGGCGTGTTTCTTAAAGTTTTAGCCACTCATGAAATTAAATTCAAACTATCTCGAAAACGGTTACCTGTAAGGAGATCATTAATTTGAATATTTCGATTAGAAATATGATGTAAAATCATATTTTGGCATTAAATCGATCTTTAAATAAACATAAATTAATTATATAAAAATCTTCCAAAAGTTGCTATTAAGAAAACTTTTTAACAATTTTTTGTCCATGTTTTTCTTACCTTCAATGCAATGCCTTTTTTATCAAAATTTTACCATCGAGACTTAAAAATTAAAAATAACGTACTATGGGAATTTGAATCAAACGTTTTAATTGTGATTTTTTCATGTAAAAAAAAAATTTTATTTTCAATGCATAATTTTTTTATGGACATTCTCATTCTCTACCATTTCTTCTCAGACACTTTTTTTTTTCTAAAACGAACGATTTCCGAGCTACTGTTTTTCTAAAACTGTTGTAACAAAAACACATAAGCCCTTCTCAAAAGTTACTCTCGTATCAAAACGATCGTTCCACATGCCTAACACGTATACTATTATTCCGAAAACAATTGCAAAGTTTCGTCCAAATCTAAAATACTACAGTTTTGTCATTTAATTGAATTTGCAATTTTTAAATTGATATTAATGGGATTTAAAAAATATATACAGAGTAATTAAAGTACTGGAGGCTGTACTAAATATAACTAATTAATGTTTGTCGGCGATTTGCAGTTTATTGCATGCCTTTCTGATCTAAATGAGCGTGAATTTGTTTGTTTTTTTTTGTAACGGAATGGTCTCACCAATTTCTAATATTCTATCAACCTTATTTATCAAGCTATCCACATGAAAACCGCTAGCCAAACATTTATGAAAAGTTTCAAAATCACTTAACCTGCTTTTGCTTTTTGGACCCCGATTAACCAGTGCACTATGGTCCAGATTACGAATTTACGAGGAAACATGCCCCCAGCCTAAACTTGAAACTTTACAGCAAAGTGATGTTCTACAACATGGTTTGTACTAGTAAGGCTCATTTTGTGATATTGATTCAAATTAGGGTGGTCCCCATTTTCACGGAAATACAAAACCTTACTTTTTTATTTGCAAAAATAGACGTTTACACTCTTCGGCAAAATTGTAGCGCAGAAAATGTCATGGAATTTTCATATATAAATTTTTATATAGCTTGAAAATTGACCGATTTTGAGTAATTTTTCCTCATCAACTTAGAGTGTACCATAAAAATCTGCTTTTTTGCCTTTACTTTTTTATTTCAATTCCCACCGTAAAGTTGTGTTGGGAGGAGTTTTAGAACTTTTAAAGTCGCGTACTTTGGTGCACAAACTTAGCCGCTAACTTCAACCAATCAATAGTTATTGAAGTTTTTCTAAAAAAATACGCCCTTTTCAAATGTTGATGTTTTGATTGAGGCAAACACAAAAAAAAAATTAAAGATGTCATTTGAAAGGACAATTTATATTGTTTAACATATGTGAAAACTAGATTATTTCTGTATCTTAAGAAAACTACATTTGAATCTGGGATAGTTTTAGAAGAAAAACTTCAATAAATATTGATTGGTTAAAGCTAGCGGCAAAATTAATATATCAAAATACACGCCTTTAAAAGCTCTACAACTCGTCCTAACAAAATTTTACGATGGAAATTGAAATAAAAATGTTAGTGCAGTGGAGTCATTAAGGATGTAGGATTGTAGCTAACGCGAATCAACAGAAGAAAAAAAATATTTTGAAAAAACGCCATCCGCCAAACGATCTAGTGAACCAAGCTTGGCTTTTACCGTTGAATTTTGAGATTAAATAATCATATTCACCCAACTATGTACGGTCATCATAAAGGACTCGTTTAAAGGAGGAACCACAGACAGACAGACGTGACACTAAGAACAAATTGCCTCACAACAAGCTCCCTTGCCTGGTGAAATTTCACCCACTGCGCATCTACTTCATGACAAAATTTTATTGTGTGTAATAGTAATATTAATCTCAATCAATATCATACTTTCCATGCCGGCGTCGGTGGTGTAGTGGTGTACGTGACTGCTACTTGGCACCCCAGTGGGTCTGGGTTCAATCCCAGTCGACGTCGGTGGTTTTTCTGAGGCGAAAAAATCTGGTCACGTCTTCCTTCGGAAGGGAAGTAAAGCCGTTGGTCCCGGTTCATAGTCATGAGCCGATAGGTAGGATCCAGGTGGTGGAGTCGTCTCCCTGGCGTCGGTGATTGTCACCATGTGAGGAAATAGGCCGACGGAAAAAAAAATATCATACCTTTCCACGTCACGGGGAAAATTAAAGAATGATTTTCCGCATTTTTTACCTTCCCGATTAGAGAAAACTAAAAATGCACATTTGCGTCCCATGTTTTGACGAAACAAAAAACAAAACATTTCCGAATACACTAACACTTGCAAGCGATGCTAGTGCAAGGAAATCACTCAGCAGGAAAATGTCATAATTGTCGATGTGAGCGCTGTGAGTGGTGGCTTTGGATTTGTATTCAAATTAATCGTTTTTTAGGTGGACGATGGGTATCAGTTAGAGTGTTACGTCTGTTTGTCTGAGATGGAACTTTCAATCATTAGACGCCTCTGAATCAGATTTAAAAAAAAACAAGTTTGACGTTCCAGAGAACTTAAGAAAGCAGAAATAATCGAGGTTTAGCAACAAATTCATGATTTGGCTCATGATTTGTTCGTTTGGAAGGTGGCGCACACTTTTCGTGATCACTAATACCGTGAATGGACAGATGTACTTGGAATAATGTGTTCAAAAGCTACTTCATCCATTTGAGTGTCTTGATGATGTTCTTCGATTTTTTGTCTGGATTTGACTTCATGTCATTACGCTTAAAGAGCGTACTGGAGTGGTATAGGGCAAATGATGCCAATCTCGTGCCAAAGGATCTTATTCCCTCAAATACATCAGGAAGTTGTCAAGTTGTCAGAACTGCAAAAAACTTTAGAAAACCCGAGTAAACATGTCGATCTTTATTCTGTATAACCCCTCATAGAAGGCGTTAAGACAAAAACACGAGCATTCGATTTTGAAGCCGAACTTGGTTTAAATATAGATGGCTGAACAATGTTTACTCGCTACGTTCAATACCCTGAAAGTTTGATGACAATCGAAAGAAAGGCTCAATTTTGCCAGATAATTTCATGTGACGCAATTTTATTGTGGACACCCGTTACATCAAAGTAAACTGAACATTATAATTTAGATTTTTGGTTTCTTGGAATTACCAAACACATCGTTTTTGAAAATGATTTTTTAAAACATATTAAGCTCTGTTCACACTTCTTGATAACATATATGATGTGTTACAATAGTAAGTATTGTATTGAGCATGTATGTTTTTCTGTTCGCGGTTTTCCCACCGTCGGAGACCGTCGTCCTGTGTGTGAATTCAGTTTCAATCTGCCCGAAACGTTACCGCACCTGATTTTCAATAACAAGCTGTTTTTGTGGTTATGTTTTTACCGGCTGGCGCGTGCAAAGAACCTGCGGCAAAAGTTGTCGCCATAAATTAGACCGCCACCATCCGAATGAAGCAGACGAGTCTGTCGCGTCACGTCATCGTTGCTTTTTAAGGTGAATGAATCCCCTGTGCTAAAAGTGCTCCCATCGTCGGTTCGTTTTCGCCGACGCTGATGACTCACATCCTGCGGGAGGGCGGCTTCTGGGATTTGACCTTTTGCATTTTGCGGGTGTCGGTATCGGGTAGATGTTTTTTTTTGGGCGATGACAAACGTATCCACTTTCACCCTTGCGCTGAACTGGCCGGCTTGACGTGCCGCAAGGGCTCAGTAGGGATTCTAGGACCCGAAGCTAAGAGTCAGTTCCATTGTGGTTATATCACATCAATTATTTTTTCCACTTTAGCAGCAGCACATCGATATTGTAGATTTACTATTCTTTGTAATTTCAGGTCATCCAAGGAACTCCTAAGTATTTTTAAATAATTTTAAATATATTTTGTTTTTTCGGTGGTTGTGATAATTTATCTAAGGTTAGTAGTGCATGAGCGGGCCCGTCTACAATTGCAGCAGGATCACAATCTGTAGATATGTGAATACAATTAAAATTGGTATTATCATCTTATACTATAACAACCCTTCGCTATTTTATCTATATTCTATGCCATTTTCACTGAAAAAAAAAATGTAGGAAGCATTATACACGACAAATTCTACTCAAAAAAGCATTTCTCTTATTCACCAAAACTATATAATTTATAATCATTGCTTTCCTGTTCCCCATTATCATTTATAGATCCAGACCAATAAGAGTTATCGGACTTTTTTTTTTTTTTGTCTGGTTTTACTTAATCTACGTTTTTGGGCATTATTCATGCTTATGTAAAATTTATTTCTCATAATTGTTTGCTGTTTTCAGCTTTTCCAAGACTATTAGGATATTAAAACATATCTAATCTTTGTTTTTTCAGCTACAAACCAGTGGATAACAGATATATATTATATTTACACTTATTATGTTATTTGACTACAACTGTGAAAACAAATTCTTAATAGATATTAATTTTATCGAAGCTGCAACAGCGGAAGTCTTTCGATGACCAGCTAAGTTACGGATATATATTCTACTATAGTTTACTGGCTTGCTCGTATTTTTATTTTACATTATAACGTCAGATTCTTATTTTATTTTGAGATATTAAATGATATGATATTATCTATGATTATGGTGATGATTTAACCTGTCTTTCAGCTTTTCCAGGACATTTGAGATATTAGAGCCTACCTGATTTTTCTTTTCAGAGAGAAACCAATGGATGTCTGATGTATTTTGTACATACATGTTTACTATTTCAAAATGTATACTATTTAGTATTTATATTGTAATATCTTACTATTTTCATCATATCATTGTATATTACTTATTATCATATTAAATTTTCAGGATGTGGAATTTCAACGTGGTATACATGTACATGTATTTTCGTTTTATATATTTAAATTTTCTTACATATCATATTTATTCATAGATATTATTAATTGAATACATTCATGTTTCATCATATATGATTTTATGTATAGGTTGCTTCGGGGTGCAGTGCAAACTAATACATGTTATTGCTCCCAAGAACCAGCAGAAAGGAAATTTCGACAAGCAAGGTATACAGTTTTGAAAACATACAGAACAGGCTATCAATTTTTCCGTCTCAAATTACATACTCCTTATATATATACTTATTTCATTTATATATTTCATATTTGATATATATTGCATGAACCTGATTATATTTCATTGATTTAAAACATATAAATACTGGGATGGGAGGGTGCATCAGGGCATCATTGAAGTTTCAATTGGACAATGGAGTGGATGGCCAACCGGAGTCTAGGAGGGGATGTGTCTATCATTCATGATTGCTACATTCCACTCCAACAGTTGTAATGAATTTGACGCGCCTTTCTCAAACAAACCATCTAGTGGAAAGCTTAATTGAATTGCGTATTTTGTTATTCGTTTTATTGGATCATATTGCTGGAAGGAGATTCTCTTATTCCCGCAGGTTTCACGTAAGTGTCTCTGCTTACGGACCTGCCCAACCCTTTTTGGCCCTTCATACAGCAGTATGTTGAATTTAGAACGGTAACAAAGCATGATCTTTCTGTTAAGTGGAACCGCATGCAGGGCAAGGCCCACGCTAGGATGGTGGCTTCCTACATACATACATACATACATGACAAACGTATCCACTTTCAGGAATGTGGTGATGAGTGAAATTCACGTCACTCACCTCGCTGCGCTGGACGACGTTGAGTCAAATGTTGTGCGAAAAAAGGAAGAGTGCAATTTAAATTTTTTTTAAATGGTTACTAATTAGTATGACGTCAAGTTCATTTCAGTTCAGATTAAGATACATCCACTACGTGTTCGAAATTGTTCGGATAGATTCATTTGAAAATATAAGGAAAATTTTTGAAGTGATGATGCTTGCTTTTTTTTTTCTGATAATGGAAATAACAATCAAACTTGTACAAATTTCGTCTCAACCCACTTTCGCCGGGTAAGAAAACGAAACTAACTGAGTCCACGTCGAGCAAGGCTATCAGTAGTGCGTACGTACATGCGTACATATGCTATTACCATAAAATTTGTTATTGTTCATTCAATCCGGTGCGTGGCCAGCACACACACCAACACACAAATAATCGGAGCCATGAACCAGAGGAAAGTGCGAGGACTGTAAACAAACGCGGCCTGTGCCGACCGAGTCTCGTGAGACTCTCACTTCTCGTCATAACTGCGCCGTCGTGTTGCCTTGCGGCGATTATGGGCGAGCCGGGCACTGACGCTCTTTGTCGTCGTCTTCATCGTCACTAAGAAAAAAAAGGTGAGATAACACCACCAGCATAGCAGCATCTTAAAAAAAACGAAAAGAAATGGAACATGGTATGTTATCAATATTCGTTAGCCAATACCTTGTGTGCAGGCATCTCGCGCTCATCGGGGAGGAGCTGGGAATTCATTTTTGACATAACCGCTGTTGGTCGGGTTTGCAAGTTTGATTCGTGATGTAAGACTTTGCACTGCAGTGCTGAACTTGAAGGGAAATCTGAGACAATAAATCCCAGTCCACAGCAGCCAGTTGATTAGGGTTATTGTTGTGCGACTAGAGCCGAATAGAGAACACTGGAACCATCACACCGATGACTTATGGTCATGTAATGACGATATAATTCGGCAGATTACGATCCTGTTTGTAGTAAAACCGGGCAGCGATCGGACAGGAGTTATGGTGTGAAAAGTGAAAGTCTGAAAGCTGGCGAGCTTTCGATTTGCTACAATCGGTGGACAACAGGTGTTCAGTAAGCGACGCAGATGCAGCTCACGTTAGGTGGTCTAACGATTAGTCGACGAATTATTAGCTGTTTGGAACCTCGTCACTTTGAAGCCAAAAAACATCAAGGATTTCGACGTGGCTGGGTACCTCAGTGGTTACCCGTTCTGCTTAATGAGCAGATGGTAGGGAGTTCATCTAGTTCAATTATTATTACAGAATCCACCTACAGTTAACCGTCTCGAATGAACTTAAACGTCTTCAAAATGTACAGTTTAAGGAGACGTTAATTCAATAAAGCACCTACAGTTTAGATGCAGTGTTGCCGTTTATTCCAACATATTCCAAAATGTCTTCAATATCGCGAATACTTTTCCATGTGTTTATTGAGGAATTACCCAGATTAATGTTATATTATCGGTACATCCTGCCAGTTGACATACATAATCCTGCCAGATATACATAATATCTGATGATAATTCGAAATTAAAATATTTAAAACTAAAATATTCTATTCATAAACTGCGAATACTTCTTTCGTCATTGTGTGTAAAGGGCGATACGGTCAAAATTTGGTCAATATCAACTTGACGTATTTCTTTCAATTTTGCATTTAAAAACCCTGATCACCCCTCATTTTGAAGGTGTGTGTGTGTAGAATGTTGCTCCTATTTTGATTTTGGAATTCACTCTTCAGTTGTCAAACTGCCGTCCAAGCAAGAAGAGCAGCGTATCAAAATTTTGCTCGCGCATCGCGAAAATCCGAGCAACTCGCACGCAAAGTTGGCAAAATCGCTAAAAGTTGCCAAATCAACCGTTACAAATGTAATTAAAGTGTTTGGGAAACGTTTGTCGACAGCCAGGAAGTCTGAATCGGGGGGAAATCGAAAACCGGAAGCCGCTGAGACGACAAAGAGAGTTGCCGGTAGTTTCAAGCGAAACCCTAACCTATCTCTCCGAGATGCCGCAAATAAGCTGGGTGTATCGTCTACAACCGTGCATCGAGCCAAAAAACGAGCCGGACTATCGACTTTACAAGAAGGTAGTGACTCCAAATCGCGATGATAAACAAAATACGACGGCTAAAGCGCGATCCCGGAGGCTGTACACGACGATGCTGACGAAGTTTGACTGCGTGGTAATGGACGACGAAACCTACGTCAAAGCCGACTACAAGCAGCTTCCGGGACAGGAGTTTTATACGGCAAAAGGAAGGGGAAAGGTAGCAGATATTTTCAAGCACACGAAACTGTCAAAGTTCGCAAAGAAATATCTGGTTTGGCAAGCCATCTGTACCTGTGGCTTGAAAAGTAGCATTTTCATAGCTTCCGGGACTGTCAAACAAGAAATTTACGTGAAAGAGTGTTTGAATAAACGTCTGCTGCCTTTCCTGAAGAAACACGGTTGTTCCGTACTGTTTTGGCCGGATTTGGCATCTTGCTATTACGGTAAAAAGGCCATAGAGTGGTACGCCGCCAACAACGTGCAGGTGGTTCCCAAGGACAAGAACCCTCCCAACACGCCAGATCTCCGCCCAATTGAGAAATACTGGGCTATTGTCAAGCGGAACCTAAAGAAGGCCAAAAAAACTGCTAAGGACGAGCAGCAGTTCAAGGCAAACTGGCTTTCTGCGGCGAAGAAGGTGGACAAGGTGGCTGTACAAAATCGGATGGCAGGGGTCAAGCGTAAGGCCCGGCAATTCGGATTTGGAAAAGCGGAAGCCTAACTGAATATTTTTCCTGAATTTTATACTAATTGAACTTGAAAAAGAAATTTAATTTGATTTTTTAAATAAACGATTTCACCGATTTACACGCGTTTTCCCTTGACCAAATTTTGACCGTATCACCCTTTAGTTAGCATTGGCATCTCTTGAATTCCAATTACGACTGGACTTTCATTCTCAACATGTTGATTTGTCAAAAAGATCTAAAGGATGTTTGCAGATCACAATTATCAGATTTTTTCCCGGAACTCTGTAAGAAAGTGGCGTCAGGTGAAGTTAATAGTGGAAAATATGGAAATAGTAAATAGGAAGATCTGGAGTAAATCCTCAAGAAAATCTAAAATAAAATGAAAGCGGCATAATCTCATGTTACCAAACTTTCTATAACAAAAAATAGCAAGAAAATCAGTTGAAGAATTTTTTGAAATTTATAGAAAGATCAGGTAGAGATCCCCATTATTCAGGGGTGAATTTCGTAGGAGAGTTTCATTAATTACGAACTAGATGAAGACCACAGATAGTTATCAAATCTATTAAGACGATTTGCAGGAAATATGAAAAATAGATCGATAAAAAATATCGAGAATTAAAAGATCTAGCAAAAATTAATGATTCGACTAAGATTTTTCATTATGGCCTCTCATACGTAAACAATAGATTTTTCCGCAAGTTTCCCGTAATTGAAAACCCGCCTAATCAATCCACCATGGTAATTTCGAAGAGGAAGAGTGCACCTATCCGATAGAATTGAAGGCTTACATGTGGTAGGTGTAGGCAGGAACGAATTCGCCACCTTGACGGGCTAATTGTATGCGCTTGGTCGTGCTCAAATACCGCCAATGGCACAACATGGTTCTAGCGATGTGAAATTCAATTTGCAAAACCTGCGGGGCTCTGTCGAGACCTATCAATACTTTCTCTTCACATATTTGGTTCTAGCAGAAATTGCTGTTCACTACTGGAATCCCCTGATGTTGGCAAGATATTTCTAATTTCAAAATATAGGAAAATTAGTTTAAATTATAAAGAGATGAAGATCAAAAGCGACCAACTACAATAGGTCTATACTAATACGCTCTTAAAAGATGTTTTTAAAAGTGAAATAAAATTCTAGGAGAAGTCCATTAGAAAATTCGTAGTTAATTCATACTGTCAATTAAGATATGACAGAAGCTCAAAGCTAAAAGATATTTCGAAGAATGTATTACAAGTCTTCGTAAGAAAGTTCATTAACGAGAGGAAAAGTAAACTATTACCAACACTCCCCGTAGGATTTCGATTAGACTTTTTTGAGAAATCAAGTGTACTTTTTATGTATTGTCATAGATACAAAAACATACAGTGACAGCCAATACAATATGATCAAAGCTCGATTTTCATACAAAAACTTGTCATATTTAGAGGCTTTTCTTTCATTTTCCCGTGAATGAATTGACCTGAAACTTTGGCTGCAGTCTAGAAGTAACCGGAATTGTCTTATTGTTTTGTCATACATGGTGCTGGTAACTTATAAAGTGGTAACTGAAAAAAATAGTCCTCGAACACTTGATTGATCTTTCTCACTTCTTAGCAACGTATTTCTTACTATTGGCATTTCCTTTCGATTTTCAAAGATTTCGCTTCACGGTTGCCCAATATCTTTCAGATTGATCGAAGTTTTGGGTTGTTTTGAGGATTTTCCGTTGTTTTCCGCATAGGGATCAAATTTCCATAATGGCAAAACGCCAAAGCAGTCCAAAACAATACAAAATGTGGGTGATTTTAGATAAAAGTAGCTGCCGTTTCCTTAGGCACATTTGGGAGTACACTTGAAAACTGAAGAACATGAAGACTTTGTTCTTCAATCCACTACTAGATATAGCCTGCTACTTCATGTACTAGTGAACTTCGACAACTTTTTGGCCTAGAAGTAACGGTCGACGTTGCCTCGTTGTAATGCGGTACACAACTCAAGACCAGGGAGCTGCTTGAAGTTTGCTTAGACGTTCTCATCATCGTCCATTACCACGCAGTCAAATTTTGGCAGCCTTCTGTCGTACTGTTTACGTTCTCGTTGTTTTTGTGTTTTGGTTTACTGCTTCTCGCACACGTAAATATGAAATTTTGACTTTCTTCATTCCATGGATGGTTCGGTTCCGCTTAATCATACTGAGCACTGCATTTCGCTGAAATTTAAAGTTGGCGTTTCGCTTACCGCAGGATCCTTGTTCGCTAGCTGATTCCGGAGGCGTTTTAAAACGCTACCTACTGTCAACCGTTGAATTCGGAGTCATTTTGCTATGTCAAATGTTGATACTCAACACTTGTACATTCTTCGACTCCATATTCAAAGCAAAGGTCAAATATCAACCAAGAGTCCTTTTTAGCCGACGTTAAACTTTAGTACCTGTATTGGTTGAGGTATAGGAAAAATGTAGCCAAATGACACCGGTTTGATTTTATTCCGCGCATAAGCTATAAGCTGTTTAATAAAGGATGTGCACAGGAAAACTAGTCAATGAAAAAGTAGTCTAATTAAAGAAAATCAACAGTAAAACGCTTGTTGAATAGTTCAGCAAAATACAAATATATAATATATTTTGTTCAGTCAATTGGATGTGTTGTATCGAAATGTTCGTTCCTTTCCATAAGTTTTTGTATTTAAACATAGCATTAGTGGTTTATTAGGACATTATTCCATGTAAAGTTGTCCATTTATTGCACGCTATTTCTCAACAACCCAAATTTGAGTACGATGTACTCAAATTCGTCGGACGTATGGCTACCCAAAAGTGAGTAAAGAAAGTTATTAGTAGTAAGATGATAAACAGTCAACATCGGCTTGAATTCGAAGGATGTTTACTAATTGTCAACGTGTTACTCCTAACCATCTTTACTCACTTTTGGGTAGCCATACTTCCGACGAATTTGAGTCCATCGTACTCAAATTTGGGTTGTTCAGAAATAGCGTGTGTGCCAGTCGAAATGTCGCTACTGAAACCGCATTCACATATTGCCTGCCATACGATACATTTCTCTGGACTTTTACTGTTTTTTTGCTTGAAATGTTTAGCAAAATTTCCTCTTTGAACCGATATGTGTAATATTAGTCTTGTTCTGCGTATTGTTACGATTTGGAGCAACATTTACTTTGAAGAACTTCAGATCCGCACTTTTCTTCTTTTTCTGGACGAACGATAGAGATATTTTCATTTTCTTTCAAGAATCTTGGTTATCTCGAGTACCGACCATTCACTTTAACGTTAAGCGGCGCTAAAAGGTTTTTAGTCTTCAGTAACCGTCAATTGTCAATACTTGTGATATTCAACGACTTTTCAACACCGCCGTACGACATATCCGGATTTCCAAGTTTATGTTCAAAATTAGTTCGCGCAGGCATTCTTGGTTAGACACCATTTGATAGCAGAACAGTGACTGTGGCACAACGAGTTCTCTATCATTGCATATTCATATAGTGGTGGTCTTATAAGGGAACGTCCATTAATTACGTCACGCAAAAAACTTTTAAAAAAGCGCAGGGTGGCCACAAAACCAGGAAAACCGTGAAAACCGGGAATTCTTAAAAACCTGGAGAAACCGGGAAAAAACCGGGAATTTATATTGACATGATTGTTCATAATTTAGATTGTGTGTTATTATCATCGAGCTCTAGGTATTCCTTTCTTAGCGTGTTCATCTATAACGATCTGTGAAATTTTAGACATGACACACTCTGATTTACCTTCTATAAATATCCTGCACAGAAAAATGTCTTGTAGTAGAAACTACCATTTTACCCGACTACGCCTATCTTTAAAACTACCATGAAATTTCAGTCAAATTTACTACGTTTATCTTCAAACCTTCAACGTTTGTGGTATATTTGACAGACCTTATGTTGATACCAACTCTACTATGGTTGACTTCAATCGCAGGCATGGTAAAATCAAACGCATTTATAGTCAGGTGAAAATTGTTGGTGTTTTACTTGAGTGAGTTTGCATTTTCAAGAAATTTGCGGAAGAAGCCATTGTTTACGTTTGCGACATTTTCCGTTATGAAAATTCCATGGCGATATATAGGTTTTCGCACGGCAATATGATATTAAAGATAACCAAAAATCACTTTCAAAATATTATGCTTCGAATAACAAAAATAAATATCGAGAACATTCTTCTATTCGGCATGAATGCATGAAGATATTTCTAAATTAGAAGAACACTATTTTTATAGAAATCCTTGTAGGAGACTCTGTCGAATTTTGTGGAGCAATCGATTGAGGAACTTCAAAAAAACACTGCTCCAGCGGAATACTTGAAGAAATGTTTAGAGATTTATATCTAAGAATCCTTGCAAACATTCTAGACAAAACTTATAAATAATTCTACAAAACCCCTTGCAGAATATTTAACGTGAAGAATTAAATACACGAGATTATGAAACTCGTGCAAACAAAATTTCTTAAATTTCTTCAATAAATCAGGGTTTTTTCCAAGAATTATATCAGCAATTACCTTATAGTTTTTAGTGCATTCAGGTGTCTTCCAGGGATTCCTTTACTATCACAAAACTTCATAAGTTCAGGGATTCCATTGAACTGATTGAAACCAACTGTAAGGATGCTATTGGGACCTGTTACAAATTTTGATGGTTGTTTACATCGTTGAGAAAACAAACATTTTTTTAAACTCCACTTAGAAGTTGATATGAACCGGTTTAAACCAACAGTAAGGAAGCTGTTGGGGCCACTCGAAGTGTGATGGTGGTTCAATACATTTGGGAAACAGACATGTTTTTTTAGAACTCTGGTTGTTTACCGGTTTGAATCGATTTAGACCAACAATGCGGATGCTGTTCGGGCCACATTGAGAAAATTTGTACGTTTTTAAACTCCGTTTATTGACCGCTTTAACCGATTCAAACCAACAGTAAGGGTGCTATTGGGGCCACTCACAAAGTGTGATAATGGTTTGCATTATTGGGAAAACAATTTATTTTAAACTACACCTGAGAGTTGTTTTGAATAGATTAGAACAAACAGCGAGGATGCTGTTTGGTTTATGAACAAAGTGTGAAGATTATTTACTTCATTGGGAAAACAAATAATTTTTCGATGTCGATTTGAGCCGATCTAAACCAACAGTACAGAAGTGGTTAAGGCAGAATAATCACGTAATATAAGCGTGTTACTTACTTCAGCTGGGAGGTACAAGATTTTTTATCTCGTTCTGAAGTTGCTCTGAACAATGCCTTTTTGTATAACAAAAACAAAACTGGGACATTTTTAAACCTATCTTTGGAATTTATAGACCTATTAATTAAGCGCAAAAATTATCATTATCAATATTATTTTGAACGGCTTAAGGAGACGCTCCCCTGAATTTGGGCAAACATAAGGCAAAGTTTGTATTTTTTAAGGCGTACGAACTTCCGGTTTTGACGATTAGATTCGATTTTTATTCAAAATTTCAAAGAGATAAACAAATTGTGAAAATTCAAAATGGCGGCTACAAAATGGCGATTTCTCGAAACCATGTTTTTCAATCTAACTTCATGCTTCGGGCTTGAACTATTAATCCGATTCGCACCATCAAATAACTGTTTATAATATTTTTACGGCTTGAACTAAAAATTGGCATTAATTATTAATTATTTATAATTTTTGAACATGGTTGAAATGAAAAAAGAGCAGCGAATTTCAGTTCAAATGATCACTATGCAATGAGTTTAAGTTTAAACTGTTTGAAATTTAGTTCAAGCCGTAGAAAATTTCATTATCTTTCAGAAATAATAACTAGATTTGATTTTTGTCCACTACAAGAGGTTGCAGGCTTGAAGTTGTCGCCCTATCTTTTGTACGCAGAGGCTTACCGAAATCGCCATTTTGAATTTTTACAATTTTTTTTATCTCATTGAAATTTTGAATAATAATCAAATTGATTCGTCAAAACCGAAAGTTCGTACGCCTTTTCAATCTCCAACAAAAAAAATACAAACTTTGCCTTATTTTTGCCCAAATCCAGGGAAGGGTCCCCTTAAAATGGACAGTACAACAGGTTTAAATCAAAATTCTCACAGAAAGGAATCGGAACACTATAAACAATACCGCTTATTGATGGAAGATGCCACTACTACATATGCACACGGTTGGTTGACGAAATCGGTAACACGTACATGAATAATAATATTCAAGGACGAAGCGGTGCTGCCAATATTTCGAACCCAACGTTATGTCCTATTTGAATGATAAAATTAGTGTCCCAGAAAACGGAATTCAGCTATAAGCATCTCGATCAATCTGAAAGTATATTAATATACCCAATCCCAAGCTAAAGAACGCATTCCAAACCGTTTGTTCTTCGCCTCAACCTACAAACCTTCTGCAACTGTTGCAACATAACCATGTCGTCGTCGTCGTCACTGACACTAGATGTCGCATTGTGCCGTCGTCGCCGTGTTCGAGGGGGGGGATATTTTTAAAACAACCCAAAAACTAGTGCAAACGATTTCAACTATTTGACATGGTTTTCTCTTCCTTCAGTCCCTACCGAAAGACGACGGCTACTTCACTAACCTATACCCGCGCCGAAAGTTATAAAAGAAGCGCAACAGCCCCATCAACCAAACGAGCAGCTCCAATTTGTCACACCCTCTGCTGGTGGTGCTCTTCAGGAAAAAAGTGCTTCAAGATTTATTTTTAAAACTTCGTCAGTCAGTCAGTCAGTCGGTCAGCGGACGAGAGAGAACCACCACCATCCGTGAGCTTACTGAAAATCGCATCTTCAGAGACCGATGACCGCCGGTGGCCCTGTGGCAAGGTGAAACGGCAGCAACAGTAGATTGAGATTTGTATGTTGTGATATTAGGGAAACATGAAACGAGCTGAACACTACTTTGTAGCGGATATTTCACTGGTGTGACTAGGTGCTCTCATCATCATCAACAACCTCGCCGTCATCATGTAGATTGGGTTGCATTGTTGCAGCATACTTCGCCTCTTCTCGCTTGACTCGCGGGTGACTTATGTAAGAGAATGTGCCTTATGGGGTCGGAATGTGCGATGGATGACGACGACATGGTGAGAGTTCACCGCCTTCTTGTTTTGATTGTGAGATACTGGGTGTTGATACTTAGTATGATGTAGGGCTGTTCACACTCGGGGAAGAATGTGTGTCGAACAAGGCAACATTTTAGAATGGATGTTTGTAATAGGGAAAGGGTCGACCAATCGTTAATTATATTAGTTATAAGAGTTGACATGATTTTGTTTGAATTCCGTCACTAATCCACTTTCTTTTCTCGTTTATTTTCAGGTATGGCAGAATGTTATTATGAAATATCAGATGAGTAAAATCGTCGGCGTTGAAGAGAGTTGCTTCAACAAGCATATATGTTCAAAACATTATTTTGGGTAGTTCACAGCGTTGAACTGAATTGATGTCCTTGTCGGCAGTTATAATCCGTTGCAACTTGAATGTTACTAATGTCCGTGAGTATTCAGATCTGAAATAGTAAAATTTTAAGCGAATTTACCTGACAACTACCTCTCTATGCTCCAAACATTTCAAACACTTTCACACCTTTCAAGCCAACCGAGATGATTGCTCGCACTGGTTTCCTCCATCATTCCATTCACAACACGATTCGACCAGCAGCGCACCCAGCGCCGGACACCACTGAACCATATCTCCCCGCGAGCCAAATGCTCCCCCGAAAACATCGGAATGTTGAGAGCTGCGCCCCCATCGGAAAATCAGAAACAGAAGGAAACCAAAAATAGTAAATAGCTCACCACCGACCGAGTGCACCCAATTAGATTGCCGATATTGTTTCGATACACTTCTTCTTCATCCTCGTCATTCTACTCCGTTTCGTTACTACATGTTTAATTGTTGATAAGCAGCGAGCTATGACAATGTTGATGATCATTTTCCCGGAAATGCTGAATTTATTATTTTCGGTTGCAGTCGTCAGCGTGCACTTTGAGCGGCGGGTCTATTTTCGCGGCAGAACAAAGAGCCGAACGAGCGGAACCTTGATTTTTCATTATTCGACGATTGGAAAGTTACGACACAAACGCGAACCCGTTTCATATGTAACTTGAGAGTGGTTTTTTTTTTCTTTCATCGTTCGCTATTTTGAGCCCAGAGGTGTGGAAAAAAGTGGGAAATTATTTAATGTGGGTTCCATTATGTTCGATTAATTTTAATAATAGCATTGAATTGGAAAAAGAGGAGCCGCACGAGCGGGGCTATTTCTATAGGAGCTGCTGCAAATCGTTGCAACTGATGATGACGACGACGACGACGACGACGACGACGACAGTAAAAAGGAAAACAACTGCCTGCGTTGCACAATCTAATGAAATGGGAAACGGGTGCATCCGATTGGCGAATTGGAGGTTTGCGAATTGTGGAGCAATTTCCTTGGTTTTGATTGACGGCTGCGAAGGGTGTGATGTGAATCGGTTGGATGTGTAATTTTCAAGCTGAATGCATTTAGTTATTGTGTTGGTAGGAAATTCCCAATGACTTGTACCATTACATTAGTTTCGAAGGCGATAGGTGGGAAAGCGCTTCAGACTGTGAACTTATTATGAAATCCAGCAAAAGCCCAACTTTTCCAATTTGAGTATAAATAGTGCTGAGTCATAAAGTCCCTGGGCACTGGAAAAACCTTGAGGTAGTTTAATTTCATCTACCAGGTCCCAGGACTGGTCAGGTTCTTTACCATTTTGGAAAGAAGCACACAAGTGTTGCCAAATCTTTTCAGCTCAAAAGTGCTTCTGAAAATCCTTTAGTACTTCTTATCGATGAACATTACAACAGTTCTGAAATGGTGATCAATGGTCAAGTACAGTATTTGCAAATAGTAGAAATGCTGTATTTGATCATATAGAATCAGTTGAAAAAGCTGAAATAGTTTAAGGCTTGCTTCATTTAGAATTGGAACAAACTTTTGCTCATATTGTGGCGCTCCTGGGGGACGGATTTGAAAGTTCTTGGCGCCCACGTGTCGAGAATTTTGTCAGCTTCACGTATGTATTTTTGACATTCCGCAAATCGACTGTACTTTGTAAACAATCAACATGGAAGCCGAAAGAAGGGAAAAAATTGTGCACAGTTGTTTGGAAAATCCATTGTGGTCTGCATCTAGGCTAGCTAAACAGCTGAATTTGCCCAGAAATACCGTATGGCGCGTTATCAAACGGTATAAGGAAACATTGACGACGATTCGGAAGCCTCAAGCCAATCGTCGGAGTGGAACTGTCGACCGGAAACTGCGTGGTAAGATTTTGAAGACGATTAAGAGGAATCCCAATTTGTCGGACCGTGATTTGGCCAGAAAATTAGGTGCTGCCCATAGTACCGCGAGGAGAACTCGACTCCGGGAAGGAATCAAGTCGTATCGAGCTAGCAAACAGCCAAATCGGACCACAAAACAGAATAGTGTGGCCAAAATCCGTGCTCGGAAGCTATACGACCAGGTGCTGACCAAGTTCGACGGGTGTCTTCTGATGGACGATGAAACCTATGTCAAGGCTGACTTCGGGCAAATCCCAGGTCAAAAATTTTACTTGGCAACGGCTCGGGGCGATGTTCCAGCCAAATTTAAATTTGTTTTTGCCGACAAATTTGCACGGAACTTCATGATTTGGCAGGGCATTTGCAGCTGTGGCAAAAAAACTAAAGTTTTCGTTACAAATAAGACAATGACGTCGGAACTATACCAAAAAGAGTGTCTCCAAAAACGAATTTTGCCGTTCATTCGATCCCACGGCCATCCCGTAATGTTTTGGCCAGATTTGGCAAGCTGTCATTACAGCAAAGTCGTTCAAGAATGGTATGCAGAGAAAGGGGTCCAGGTTGTTCCGAAAAACCTTAACCCACCCTATTCCGCCCTATTGAGAAATACTGGGCAATCATGAAGAGGAGACTCAAGATAAAGGAAAAGGTTGTCAAAGACATCAATCAGATGAAGACCTGGTGGAATAAGATAGCTAAAACGATAGACGAAGATGGTGTGCGCCGCCTAATGAGCCGTGTTACAGGAAAAATTCGAGAATTCCTTCGAAACCGTGACGAATAATTTTATCCGTATTTTTTCTTAAAAGTATGAAGAAAACGCTACATTTGTATAAAAAAAGATCTTGAATTCAATAATAAATAACTGAAATACAGGCAATTGTTTTTGTTCCAATTCTATCTGAAGCAAGCTTTAATATCGGTACCGTAAAAAACACGATTGGAAGCTCAAAAAAAAAAATCCTTCTTAGTGGTAAGCTTCGATACACTTTGCGTTGTCTGTAAATGTATCGGAAATTAAATAAAGACTGTACTCGAGAAAAATGAGACACAGTGATTAGCTTGTACCTTCTTAGCGTGTGGGTGAAAATCGATGAAATTTTGACTTAAACTAGCTAAGAGTGTAATGTTCACGTTGGCTAAATTTTATCACAACATGTAGTTCCGATCCAGATGGCATCGTAACAAGAGTAGATTCACCATAAATTTATGTGCGCTGCCGTGGAAAATCCGACTGCGTCCCACAGATGTATCGGAAACGACCGAGGATTCCACAATTCCACGGTGTCCGGGTGGTGAATTCATTCAAGGAAATCCAGATGACTAAGTGGCAGTCAGGCAGCGGCAGAAAACCGTAGACAGCCAATCCGGTGAAGGGAAGGATGGTGTTGAAACTGTTCAGGCGTCGACCGAACATTTAGATCCGCGAAGTGGCGAAGAAGTCAGAGGTTTCGAGCTGGTTTGTCGAAAAAAAACGATGAAATAAGATCAGGAAGGCACCAAACCGGAACGACAAACAAACCAAGGTAGCCAAAACCCGTGCCAGGACGCTGTACGGAGAGTGGTTGATAGAACCGACGGGCGTCGTGACGAATCCGAAGCAAATGCCGGAGCAGGAGAAGAAGGACAAATTCGCCAAAAAGTTCATGGTGCGGCAGGTTATCTGTGGGTGGGAAGGGATCAGTCAGCCATACATCACAACGGGTACCTTAAATGGGCAAATCTACCAAATCAAATGCCTCCAGAAGCGTCTGCTGCCGTTTCTGTGGTCTCACGGAGGCGAAACGCTATTTTGGGGCAGAGTTTGGCAAGCTGCCATTAAGTGCGAACGGCGTTAGACTGGGACAACAATGTTGTTTTGTACCAAAAGACTTCAGCCCATCGGATTCGTCGGATTGGGAAGTCTTGGGCCCTCATGAAGGCTAAACTTCGTAAAACACCTAAGGTTTTCGAGAACGAGCTGGCTCTGAAGAAACAGTGGGTAGAGAAGTACAAAAAAAAGTCGACCTCAGTATTGTCCAAAACCTGATGAGTGGTGTCAAGGGCAAAGTGCGCGCATTCGGTCATGGAGGAAAGATTCAATGAACCAATGAAATAGAAGTCTAACCTAGTTGTAAATAGAAGTCTAACCTAGTTGTAGTGTATTACCCGAAATCTATATAAATAAAAATGAGTTGGGGTTTCCTTTGTCACGATTTAACTCGCGAGCGGAAGGACCGTTCGGCGTGAAATTTTGTATGCAGAGATTTTTGGGGCCGGAGAATAATCTTATGATGGTTTGAGACCCCCACCCTTCACTGGAAAGGGGGGCTCCCATACAAATGAAACACAAATTTCTACACAACTCGAGAACTAATCAAGCAAAAGAAACCAAATTTAGCTTGTGTGAGATTTTGAAAGCAAAAAAAGGTTTTTATGGTAGCTTGAAAACCCTCCCCGTCATAAAAGGGGGGACTCCCATTCAAATAAAACACAATATTCTGCATAACTAGGGAACTAATCAAGCAAACGGAACGAAATTTAGCATGTGTTTTTTTTAAGACAAAAAATGTTTCTATGTTGGTTTGAGACCCCATCCCATCCTAAAAGGGGGGGTGGGGGTGAGGTCTCCGATACAAATGAAATACACTATTCTGCATGACTCGAGAACTAATCAAGCAAATGGAACCAAATTTAGTATGTGGTGGTTTTTGAAGACAAAAAATTGTTCTATGTTGATTTGAGACCCCTCCTCTTTCTGAAAGGGGGGGAACCTATTCAAATGAAACGCAAATCCTTGCATAACTCGAGAACTAATAGGAGAAATGGAACCAAATTTCGCATGTGGAAGTTTTTGAAGGAGGGAAATGTTTCTATGGTGATTTGAGACTCTTCCGTCATATGAGGAGGAAAGGGGGATGGGGTGCTCTCAAACAAATGGAACCCAAATTTCTGCATAACTCGAGAAATAATCAAGCAAATGGAACCAAATTTGCAATGGACGAGTTTTTTAAGGCATGAAATGTTTTTATGGTGGTTCAAAGCCCCTCCTCCATCTAAAAAGGGGGGCTCTCATACAAATGAAACAAATTCCAACCAAACATGAGAACTATACCTACTGCTTTGCAAATTTGTATTCAGTGGTTTTTGGGTCCGGGAAAGCATCTTATGATAGTTCGAGAGTCCTCCCGCTTCTAGAAAGGGTGGGATCCCATGCAAATGAAAAACAAATTCCTGCATAACTCGAGAACTAATCAAGCAAAAGGAACAAAAATTGGTATGGGTGAGTTTTTGAGGGCAAGAAATGTTTTTGTGGTAATTTAAGACCTCTCCTCACTCTTAAAAGGGGGGCAACCATACATACGAAACACAAATTTAAACCAAACATGAGAACTATCCCTATCGCTATGCAAATTTGTATGCAGGGGTTTTTGGGTCCGGGAAAGGATTTTATAATAGTTCGAAACCCCTCCCGCCTTTAGAAAGGGGGTTCCCATGCAAATGAAAAACTATTTTCTGCATAACTCAAGAACTAATCAAACAAATGGAACCAAATATGGCATGTGGAGGTTTTGTAGGCAAGAAATGTTTCTGCGGTGGTTTGAGACCCCAAGCAAAAGAAACCAAATTTAGCATGTGGAGGTTTTAAAGGCAAGAAAGGTTTCTATGATGGTTTCAGATTCCTCTTCGCCCTCTTCGCCCCCTCCTATACAAATGAAATACAATATTCTGAATAACTCGAGAACTAATCAAGCAAATTGAACCAAATCTGGCATGTGGAGGTTTTTGAAGGAGAGAAATGTTTCTATGATGATTTGAGACCCCTCCGCTTTCTAAAAGTGAAGGGAGGGATCTCCCATATAAATGAAACCCAAATTTTTGCATAACTCGAGAACTAAGCCAGCAAATGAAACCAAATTTGGCATATGGAGGTTTTTGAAGGAGAGAAATGTTTTTATGATCATTGAGACTCTTCCGCCTTCTGAGGGGGGAGGGGGGCTTTCAAACAAATGAAACATAAATTTCTGCATAACTCGAGAACTAATGAAGCAAATGGAATCAAATTTGGCATGTGGATTTTTTTTAAGGTCAGACATATTTCTATGGTGGTTTGAGACCCTCTGAGGGGGGGGGGGGGCGCTCTAATACAAATGAAACGCAATTTTCTGCATAACTCGAGAACAATTCAAGTAAATGAAACCACATTTGGCATGTGGGGGTTATTGGAAACAGGATTTTTATTTATATTAAAATGGATTTCTGTCTGACTGTCTGTCTGAACGATCGGAGTGAAAATATGTATGCAGGTATTTTTGGGGCTGGGGAAGGTTCTTATGATTGTTTGAGACCGCTTCCCCCTTCCGGCTCGCATACAAATGAAACACAAATTTCTGCATAGCTTGAGAACTAATCAAGCAAATGGAATCAAAAATGGTATGCGGGGTTTTTTGAATGCAAGAATGGTGAATTCAAACACAAATTTCAACCAATCCTGAGAATTATCCAGGTAACTAAGCCACAAACTGTGTATTGTCTGGGTAAGAAGAATGTTCTGATAGAAGTTTGAACTCCTTATTACTCAAAAAAAAACTCATTAAAAAAAAGCGTCAGTTCTAGGTAATGTTCATTCATTTAGTTGCAGGCGTAGCAATGCTCGCACCGGGATCAGCTAGTTTTGAATAAAATCTGACTAAAAAAATTTTTTGGTGACCATTTTTGTGTATCATTTTTTCCAAGTACAGTCTTTATGAGCCCTCAAATTAAATATTCCAGTCGATAGAAGAAAACTTGAGCTAACGTGGCATAAGCATGGCAAAATGAATCTGGATGCATACGATATAGTAGGTCGATAAATTTGTATTTTTTACGTAACTATAAACAGACTAATAAATGATTTGTTAGATAATTATAGTTGGATGGTCACTTCGTTATCGAGCATATTAGATGACTGTGCTGTCAATGGTTCGGCCAAAATGGTAAATTTATGGAAAGCATAATTTTTTCTACTTTTCTGATTTGGCTCAGAATGACATCAACAGCATTTGCCTTTAAAGTCATCTAAAAACAGGACTTTGCTTTGATTAATTCTTATTACTCTATCTCTGTGTCACTTTAATCTTTAACTATTTATAATGTTTTGTCATTTTAGATATTGAATACACTTTTGTTGTACAGGTTGCAAATTATACTCAAACAGCCGAAGCGAACCTGGTTGATTGATCGGAAGAGTCATTCGATCCCTTTCCATGCTCTACGCCGACCAACTGCGATGTCACCATTTCTGACTCCGCCAACCCACCTCCTCCATTTATCGTATCGCACAAGCGATTTCCATCTCTGCCATCCGTTTCGTTGTTTACGCATTTGTTGACTGTTTTTCGAGCCGCGCTTTTTCGTGTTTGTTTATAACACACTTGAATAATTTTATTGGCCTCCACTCCCCCCATTCACTAGAAACCCACACCTTCGCCACCAATCGCAAGGTAATTACCCTCTCGAAAAACAATCATCTCTAGTTCCATGAACTCCACAATAAATTGTGCCACCTTTCAATACCCGCTGAACAGGGGGAAACGGTAGTGTTCCTCCAAGGGTGCGACAAAAGCGATTGCTACGGTTTGATGAGTCTCGTAGGGCACTTCTACCACTGCTGCCTTCGTTGCCCTCCCACGGAAACCCCAATCAATGGCGCATCATCAACCTGTTGAATTGTTTCGGTACGACCGACATGAAATATGTATAGATCGAAGGGCAGTTCGACCATTAGACAGGTTTATGTTAATCCCAAAAGTGAGAAAAGCAATTATTATAAGTGCCTGCGTACGTTTCTATTACGAAGTTGAGATACTGATCTTGTCTTAGTTATTGATAGCAATGTAAGCAATCACATTTACGCGCAGTTTAAGACAATTCCTCTGAGCAAAATCTTCCATTCCGGTGACTAACGAAATAATTGAAACCATTCAGCAGAATTTATTGCCTCACTTTGTAATCCGGTACGGAATGTTCTGCAAATGCATCTGTTTTCCAAGTTTCAGTAAACATTTATTCAAAATTATCAGCTCAAATTGAACGCAGCCCGCCAATTGTCCACTTGACCAACCCACCGCACACTCGACACGACAGCAACCCACTTTGGTTCGCGTGCAGTCTTGTGTTGGTTGCTCGAATTTCGACGAATGCAAATTGGCGGACGACAAGGCAAGTCCTTGACGGGAGATCTCCTCAGAAAATGCGGCCACCGCTGCAACGATCCGACCGAGAGAATAAGTGGGCTCCACTCCGTCCGCTACCGCCCCTCCGTCGTCGCATCCGGACGTTGGTTGTCATCTCGCGCAAGCGTGGGTACCCTCGCTGCAGCAGCAGCAGCAGCAGTTACATTGCAATCACGAAAAACAAGTGCCCGGTTGTGGTTGGATCTAAACAGCACAAATTCCATTAGACCCACGCCAGCCGCGCACACCAACCGTCTCTAAATGCACAGATCTTGTCTATATTTCGTTTCTAACACCACACCGAGCGGGGCTATTATCGAGTGTAACTCTGGCGGGGTTGTTGCCTGTTCGTTGGCACTCTCGATTTCAGCTGATGATGACTGGTTGGCGGCTTCTGTTATTACACTACCCGCTCGGAGGAATGGGAAAAATGTTGGTATTTTCCTTATTCACGTTATGCGTCCCGTTTGCTATTTCTGTTACTCAGCTCTGCCGCCAGCCAGGCTAGCTGAGATTGTGGGAGCGATCATCCGTCGGACATTTTCTCCCACTCCGGTGGTTCTGGACGATGTTTTCTAGGGAAAAAGTTGCCTCAGTGCACTTCCACGGAAGGAGGATTTCTTAATTCGCTGTGAATCATTTGAAATAAATGATTGATCGTGAAAGATCAAGTAGCTACCGCGCCGTGCAGTTATAAATACAAATGTCGGCTTGAAAATATCATGCTGCGCTAGTCGAGTGAATTTCCGGAAGTTTATATTTGTTTGCGAAAAGCCGGGGGAGATTCTGCCAAGAGAAAAATTGGCCCTCGTTTATCATTTGGGTAATTTCGGGTTGACGGAAGAACCGTCGACCTGCCCAAGCGAATGCGCCACTCTTGCGAGAAGGTGCGAGTTTTGGCACCGGCTTGTTTACGAGATGCCGCAATATTTACGCGAATGGTAATTGAGTTACTAAACGGAGGGAAGAAACAATGCAACGGTTCAACGATTTGTGAAAAAAATGAAGGAGAGGAGGACATGTCTTTAATGAATGACAAAACGAATCAGGACAAGAGATTTGCTGTCTCGAAAATAGCCTGGTGGATTTTCAATGTCAAGAAAGCAAGTTGCTTGGATTTAAGATCTCAAATAGATGCCTGCAATGTGTAATTCTTGACACATTTACAACATCAGTAAACTTTCCGAGAATAGCAATAAATTATTTACCAATGGGGATATGCTATCATACTCACAAATCTAAGATGCAAAGTCGTAAAAGAATTATAATCTGTTCAACCATAATGGCAAAAGAAACCTCTTTGAAGAACAGCAGCAGAAACGAAGTCTCTTAGTGAAGTGAATGATAACAAGGTGTTGCTAACTACCCAGGCTGAAGATTCGGTATTTTGATGTTTAAGAATACAATAGAGAAAAAAAAAATAATGATGCCTAAACATATTTTCTGTAATTCTGTTTCCGAAATAAATGGATCATGACTGAACTTCGCAACCGTCGAAGTCTGCGAATGGTGAAATTAGGCGCAAGCATTTTCAATTTAGATGATAACGGGTGTCTCGATCAAAATTTGGTTGACTTAAGCTTGACGCATTTCCTTTCATCGTGCATTAAATTTTTTTGCACAACCCTCATTTTGAAGATGTGTGCGTGTAGCATCATGCCTCTAGTTTGATTTTGAGATTTGCATTTCAGTTGCCAAAATGTCGTCGAAGGAAGCGAAGCGAAGCATCAAAATTTTGCATGTGCTTGGCGAAAATTCAAACTAAAATCCAAATCCAAGGCCACAGCGATGACAAAAAGAGTTGCCCGCTGTTTCTACCGGAACCCCAACCTCTCCGTCCGAGATGTCGCAAAGAAGCCTGGAGTGGCACCTTCAACCGTGGATAGAGCTAAAAAACGAGCTGGACTGTCGACTTACAAGAAAGTGGTGACTACAAATTGCGACGATAAACACGTCGACCAAAGTTGTACACGACGATGCTGACGAAGTTTGATTGCGTGGTACAGGGGATAGCTGGGTTGATATTTTTAACCAGATTAAACTGTCAAAGTTCGCGAAGAAATATCTGGTGTGGCAGGCCATCTGTACCCGTGGCTTGAAGAGCACCGTTTACATTGCGACTGGAATCGTCAGCCAGGAAATTTATCTGAGCGAGTGCCTACAAAAACTTCTACTGCCTTTCCTGAAGCGACACAATTGTTCCGTTCTATTTTGGCCAGATTTGGCATCTTGCCATTACGAAAAAAGGCCATGGAGTGGTGTGCTGCCAACAAGGTTCAAGTGGTGCCCAAGGACAAGAACCTTCCCAACACGCCAGAGCTCCGCTCAATCGTACAATATTGGGCCATTGTCAAGCGGAACCTTAAGAAGACTCAAAAAGCTGTTATGAGCGAGAAACAGTTCAAGGCGAACTGGCGTTTTCCCGACAATTCGCATTCGGTAAAAAGAAAAGTATTTCTCTTGTATTCGGTATTTACTGAACTTGAAAAAGAAAAAGAATTTGACTTGTTAATAAAAACTTTGATCGACTCACACACATTACTGTTTAACCAAATTTTGTTCGGAACACCCTTAAGTTTGTACATTTGTATCAATGTAGAATCCTTGCGACAGAAAACGAACTTTTTAAAAGAGCATATTTGTTTTTGTTGGGATTGAAGTAATCCTCATGCATTGAAGAAGCCATGATAATAAGGTGTAAAATAAAATTTGTCATTCCACTATCGTTACTCAACCTACTAAGACGTTTTTCAATTCCGATAGGTTATGGGCCCAGCCGATTGGACGTGACCAGAATCTAATTTTAATCGAAGATTTTTCCAAGCAGTACATTTTTTCAAAACCGGTACAGTGAAGTCGCGGGAAGGTTTGGTCGTGGATGAAGACACGAAGTTCAGGGCGTTGGCCACCATCGGGCTCAGTTTGGAGAAGACCAACTACAGCTTTGAGAAGACCAACTACCGTTTAGCGCTGGTCGCGAAACACGCGAAAGAGGCTCGGGACAAGTTTGCTGCACTTCGATTCGGCTGGAATTTTTTCAAACAACCTAGGCGTTCCTGGATGCCATGGTTTCAACGAGCCACAAGCTGGTGGAGATGAATTTTGTTGTTAGCAACGAGTGGTTGGCATAGTTGCTATTGATGAGATTGCCTAATTAGTAATGGGCATGGAAGCATCTGGTCAAGCTTTGTCTGCCGAAACAGTCAAATCCAAGATTCTACAGGACGTCAAGTCAAAGCAAGGATCGAAAAACAACAGCGATGAGACAGCGCAAGGGCGGCGTTACGAAAGACCAATGACGATTCCTCTTTCAACTGTAAGAACACCGGTCATGTGCGCAGTTTTTGCTATCTGTGATGTGTAGCAGGAAGAATGCTACACTCAGTAGCAAAAAAAAAGCCGAGCAAAATTTTGCTTCCGAAAACCGCGTTGTTCAACCTCCTGTAAATTTGTCAATTATCAATATTTTTGAATGAAAATTTGACAACATTATACAAAATGTATAGACCTTATGTGACGAAAATTTCATGTTGATTAAATTTATGAATTTGGAGTTATCATAAAATATGTGAAAAAAGTCATTTTTGGACATAGCAATTTCAAAAATCCGTATTTCTGTAAAAAATGTTGGTAGCGTATTACAAATTTCTTCATAGCTTATAAAAGTACAGGAAATAATGTGTACAAAATTTGAACTGTTTCCATCAAGTGGTTTGACTACAGCTGGCGTCAAAGTTGACGTACCAACATGAGCATTTCCCTTTTCACCCGATGCTGACCTTGCTGAAATATCGATGCAAAAAAAGCCGAGGTGAATTTTATTAATAATAATGTATAACACTGTATACGTAGTTTTCACAAACCAATTCATACTGAATGCCATATTTGCAAAGTTCTTCGTGGGTTACACTAGTTATTTGGGATATTTCACGCGTAACAAATCATGTGTATTAATAAGATGAATTCACCTCGGCTTTTTTTTGCACCGATATTTCAGCAAGGTCAGCATCGGGTGAAAAAGGGAAATGCTCATGTTGGTACGTCAACTTTGACGCCAGCTGTAGTCCAAACCACTTGATGGAAACAGTTCAAATTTTGTCCACATTATTTCCTGTACTTTTTTAAGCTATGGAGAAATTTTTAATATGCTACCTAAATTTTTCACAAAAATACGGATTTTTGAAATTGCTATGTCCAAAAATGACTTTTTTCACATATGTTATGAGAATTTCAAATCTATTGATTTTATCAACATGAAATTTCGACCACATAAGGTCTATACATTTTGTATAATGTTGTGAAATTTTCAGCTAAAAATATGGATAATTGACAAAGTTACAGGAGGTTGAACATGGAGTTTTTTGCAAACAAAATTTTGCTCGGCTTTTTTTTTGCTACTGAGTGTACTTCAATTTCGGGCATGGCGCGTGTGAGAATGAGTTTCAAAAACAAGCAGGAAACAGCGTTCCAAATCGGAACAGCGAACAACGGGTTCATGTGTTCGAAAACGAAAGAAACGATCAATCTGGAGAAGGCCGAAGGTTACATTTCAGTGGAAGATGTTCTGGAAGTCCCAGACCTGGCGGCAAATTTGGAAGAAGGAAGCTAACTTCTGATACAGAATGGAGTAATTTTTGCAGAAAGAGGATTGTACAGGCATTTGGGGCACATGTGCAAGCAAGGCTTGAAGAAACTCCAACATCTGGCGGATGGAATCATACGCAGCGTCAACGGACTAGAAGACGTGTCCATACACTCCCGAGCGGAATGGTATTGCCGAGTGGATTAAACGCAACATATTCGACAGAGTGCGAAGCATGCTGAACGATGCAAATCTGTCCAAAAAGGTGTGGGCGGTCAACACGGCGGTTTACCTAATCAACCGCCGCCCCACACAAGCGCTGAACGAAGAAGTCATAGTCCTGATTTCATATTTGTAAATGAAGAACGCAGCGATTGCGAAGCCCAGAAAGATCCAGTTGACTTCGTGGAGATTAAAACTACCGAGTGGATCGAAGAGGTACTATGCAGTACTATGTATGTACTGGTACTATGATGTTCCAGCAGCTTCGGGAGGAGCAATCGCACCGGTGGAGTCATCTGAAAGCAGCTCATCCAACAGTGAGTTCGAAGACGCCGACGATGGCAACTAAATTGAGCTCCCACCGCAAACAGTAAAACTTGCCAATCCAGGGCACGAGTTGAGGCGTAACGGTCAGGAGTGCCGTCCCTTAGGCAAGTGTGGTGATGTTGTTACTTGCAATACGCATACTTGTGCAATCGTTTCCCTACGAACAAATCGCAGACGTGGAATCAAGCCATTGGATGCTCTCACTTTGTACAGCAAGATTCTGAAGCGACCGGACTGAGACCAATGAATGAAAGAGAAGATCGGAGCTCCGGAGAGGAACCACACCTGGGTGATAGAAGATTTACCGAAGGAGCAAAAGGCCGGAACAAGTGCATTTTTGGCACCAAACGAATGTACCTTGATGGACAGATTGAGCGGTACAAAGCCCGCTTGGTTGTTAAGGGATATTTCCAAAGATCAGTTATCGATTTCGAGAAAGCGTACACTCCAGTGGTGAGGCATTCAACCATTCGTTACCACGATTTGGAGATTGGTCAGATGGACGCTGTATGCGATTGTCTACAAGCCACGCTTCGCCACAAGGGGATGTATTTGGATCAGATTGAGGGTTTTGGCGTAAGCCCAACGAAGGTATGAAGACTAAAGAAAGCGTGGTACGGCTTAAACCAATTCATCCATGTATGGAATCAGCAGTTGGCTGCGGCCCTTCGAAAGTTTGGACTAGAGTGTTCCAAAGTGGATGATATACTCTTGACTATATACACTCAGTAGCAAAAAAAAGCCGAGTAAAATTTTCTTCCAAAAAACGCGTTGTTCAACCTTCTGTAACTTTGTCAATTATCAATATATTTGGCTGAAATTTTTACAACGTTATAATTAATGTTTTGACCTTATGTGACCAAAATTTTATGTTGATAGTTTATAAAGTTTATAAACTTGAAGTAATCATAACATATGTGAAAAAAGTCATTTTGGATATACCAATTTCCAAAAACCGTATTTCTGTGAAAAATTTAGGTAGGATATTAAAAATTGCCGCTGCAAAATACTTGAGAATAATACCATAAAAATGTTCCCACAATGTTATGCGAATACCAAATTGAGATAAAACAATACCAAAATAGTAGACAGTAATGTTTGCTAGAATGAAAGATACATATAAAGAGAAAGTGTTGAAAGTTTCGTCAGTGTACCTACCGTACAAACTACAGTTAGAAACAATCACAAGCTATCAGTGGTACACGAGCGCGATCCAAAACGTTAGTTTTTGACTTTTGAGGTGGCGGATTCGTCCGTGCCTTGACCTACCCCGATGAGATGTTAGGCAAAGGTAACATCCTTGTTTCCAGTACTTCTTTACGTATGCCTTTTCGATACTTCTATTAAATTTTTCACCTACCGTACACTGATGGAACTTTCAACACTTTCTCTTCATATCTTTCGGTCTAGAAAACATCGAGAGATATTTTTCTTGCAGTTCTTAGGTATTTTGCTTAAGTATTTTACCTCTTATGCTGCGCTCTTAAATAGCTAGGTCAGCTATCAAGAACAAAACAAGGCATTCATATGTTATTTTCTCTTGCTCGGGAAGGGAGTACTTGAACACCAAGCAACAAGTAGCCAACGGTTTTACCAAACCATTGGCGCACCTTCATGATCTTCAAATGAATAAAAAAAAATGCATCGAGGATTAGAGAGGAGTGTTGGAATCGAAGTTATCCTGATGTATTAAAGTTTGCTACGTTAATTAGATGTAAAATAAAATTGGTCATTCCACTATCTTTACTCAACATATCAAGGCGTCAATCCGATACTAAACACAATTTTACCACATACTCAATTGGTCGCAGTGGTTTTTCACACTCAAAAAACACAAACTTTTCAAAACATCATAGCCAAAATTCATCCGTTTGATTGAAATTGCGACTAAGAAGAAACTGTAGCCAATCAAAAAAAAACGTTATACAGAGTGACCAATCTGAGGAGGTAGCCAATCGAATCTACAGTCCGCTTCCTAGCATCTTGCTATGAGGTAGTAGGTGATGACCCACTGATCGCCTGTCGATCTGCCAAATTGGGAAGACGTCTGCATTGAGTTATATCAAATTATAATATTTTACCCACTATACCACAAAACATTACGATTGGTTGAGCGGAATGAAAATAATACAATTATTTGGTATAGGGCGAACTCTACTCCAATTGGAACAAATCAGATGAGGTAGGAAATTAATTATGATCTGTACTTTTGGTTCACCTACTTGCCATCCCACCATATCTTGGATGAAGTAAACCATCATCACACTTTGTAAGTGACTGTAATAGTATCTTTACTGTTGGTATAAGTCAGTCTAAATTGGATATCTAGCGTTAATAGAAGTTACCTTGCTTGTTGAAAAACCACCATTACACTTTGTGATTAGTCTCAATAGCATCCTCACTGTTAGAATAGGCTTTACATCATTATTAAAACTACAAAGTACAGCCCCTTATGTTTTTAATGACCTAAAACTAACATGATTATCCTATGATATCTATGTACGTTTCAGAATATTCATTGAATATGTTTGAATACTTATCGTAGTTTCGTATAGCCCAAGAGGCTACGGTTACTACTGTATAGCTTAAGTTTTATATACTTCAACATCCCAAGATAGTCTGACAATTACTGGTGACCTTACAGAAGATTCAGTGAATGTGTTTGAATGCATATCGTCACCTTTCATTGATTATAACTTCTGAACCTAACGGTAGTTTTTGGTGACCTAGAACTTCTCAAGATATCTCATTATATTTGTTTACCTTCCAGAAGATTCACTTAAATTGGTCAAATACATATTGTTACTCTGTTTGGTACAGAAAGCTACAGTTACAGTTATAGATTTTCAGTTTTGAATTCCAGGACAGTTTGGATCATTTAAAAGATTGTATTATAACATCTGTTGGTCTTCCAAGGTATTCAATGAATATGTTTCAATACACAGCGTAGCTTTGCATAGCCTAGAAAGCTTTAGTTGCAACTGTAGGTCCTCTTATCTGATCTCAAGGATAGTTTGGATGACTCAGAACATGTCATATTGCTTTTTGATGTTTGTTAATCCTTAAAAATATTAGTAGAATATGTTTGCATATTTATAGCTTTTTTTGCCTGAACATTATTGTCCTGGCGTTCAGAACTTAAGATTTACAGTTTTAAAATTTTAAGTTCTGAACGCCAGGACAGTTTGGATGACCTAGAGGATCAGAAAGTTGTAAACTATTGACTGTTGACCTTTTAAAAGATTCATTGAATATGTTTGAATGCATATAGTCACCTTATATAGCCCATTGTCGCATTATGTCTTTTGACCATCTACACTGTTCAAAGATTATTGTTAAATGCAACTGTAGATCTGATGTTCTGAACTTAAATACCGATCATCCCAGTTTAGCTCGTAATGTTTGTTTACATTCTAAAATCTTTTATGAATACGTAGCGTCACTTTTTATAGCCCAAAAAGCAAAAGTTACTACTGTAGATCTTAAGTTCTGAACTCAAGGACATTTTTTATGATCAAAAACATCACAACATCATCGAATAATAACTGTTGACCTTCCAAATGGTTCATCAAATATGTTTGAATACATATCATAATCTTATATAGCGCTAAAAGCTACTGTTACAACTGTAGTTTTGAAGTTTTTAATACAATTCCATTTTGGATAACCTAGAACATCCCAGAAAGATACAAAAATCTTTAACGTTTATCACTAAACATTTAATAATACGTATGCATATGTTGCATATTCTAAAACAACGCCTCAAACTATTAATAAAGCATTTATTATTTCTTCCTGAACTTCTTCATATTCAGAATGTTCTATGTTCTCAATTAGGCCTTAAGCTCATACGTTTTTTATACTTCCCAGATAGAAGAATAGATGTAAAAAAAATTTGCTGAAAACACTTTTATTCAGTCTGTGATTTTATACACCTTTTTTCCTTTTGGGGTCATACCTATATGATCTTAGGCCTGAAGAGGTTAATGTACTTTTCCAGACAAGGCTTAACATTTATTAATTTTTCAATAGTATGTGGCCTGAAATCAACATTGTTCTCTATGAAAGTTGTTGCGTAGAAATATTTCCGATCGATTGGTGAAAAAGTATTGAAATGTTTTAGAGGAATGGCTGAGATATTAACGCTCAAGACCTGACCACTTTTTGTGACGGTTGTAATGCCTTTTTTTAATTTGTACCCCAGTAGTCTCACGTCAAAAAGGACCTTGTTTTCCCATTGAAAAGTCACTATGACACTTTGTGAATAGGCCAAAAGCATCCTTACTGTTGGTATACATCGATTCAAATAGGAAATCGGTACCAATTGTTAAATATTTTACTCAATAGTCGCGTGAATTAAGCTTATCCTTCCAGCTTCCGGTTATTTCTCGTGGACGCGCAGAGGCGTTGTCGGCTTCCAAAAAAGTGAGTATAACGTCAAAACATTCCTACCCTTTCCTTGAACGACCTGCATTCGTACAGGACCAGCGCCCTGTTTCACAACAGAAATCCTCGGAATGAACCATTGAAGTATGTCCCTAAGTTATCATTTAGTCTAATGTTCAATACTATAATTCGCTTAGTCGGTAGAAAAATCTAAATCTTTTAAAACTTACCTTTATATATTGCCATACCACTCTGCAGACAATATTACGAACATAAAAAAAAAGGAAATCCCTGCCAGAAACAAATGGTCTATAAAGACAGCATCGTTAACCATGATGGTGAACTCGCGTGGGTTCACTTTCTTCCAAAACTTACAAATCAAGCGCTGATGGTAGCTATTTGTGCGCCATTTCGCTTTTGTGGATGCAATTGTAGTCTTACAGAATATAACAACGAAAATGATACATGCCAACGGTTCGAAACAAATTTGAACATATTTTCTATAATCGGAATGAACTCACCTAGCTCTGCTATTTGATGAAATTTAACTTTTGCCTTTTCGCTTTGCAAATCTTGAACTGAAAATAAAATTTGTTGAAGTGGTCTGAGCTGAAGACCCTAAAGTTCTAACATTTCTCTAGGTTTTTGAAAGAAATGCCTCCCGCACTTGCCTCAAAAGCATTGTTTTTGCAGTATGATTTTGAAACAAAATCCTTATATTCAGTTGATTAAGCAAAGCCGTTTTTATTCGTAGATGCCTGACGTCTGTAATTGAAAACACAAATTTGAAAGCCGCTGTTTCAACAATTTCAGTGAAAGAAATATTTTTCTGAGAATAAACCTAAACTAAACATAAACAGTATCTACTGAACTTATACAAATCTTGCTTTTTCTTTCGTTACAGGTACACCTACGATCATGATTGAGCCGCGATGAACTGAGTTTAATTCCATTGGGAACGTACTTTTATCGGCAAAGTAAGGTTTTCTTTTGATACTTTGGAAGATAGTGAAATTTTGAAGATTCATGTACCCGAACGATCTGTTCTACATTCTTCTCCTCCACTCCACTTCGCGAAGAACGGTGTCACGATCGTTGCGTTCATCGCACCAAACGAGGTTCATAATCGACAGTCCGCACTTTTCAGAATAACCAAACCGCAACCCAGCAGATCACTTTCATTTTTGTTTGCAATCCAATCCGCGATCGGCACTTGCAGCGCAAAGCTTTCTCGTGGCGCAAAACAAAACGAGCTCCCACCGCGCTGATCTCTGGCTTGAGCTACCGCAGCGACGCCTATGCTATGTCCCAGGATCAACGAAAAAACCCCACGTAATTATGGAATGTAAAAAAAATTCCACCAAGCTCGTCCCTCACCTCATTTCGGCGGCTCGCGGGCGGCCAACCTTGACGGATTAGGCAGAAATATGGCGTCGATGTCGATGCTATTGCACTTGCTGGCTGCTGGAACAACAGTTGCTACAAAACATTTGAAAATTGCTTGTTTACATCTGACGATAGTCAACGGCGGCCATCGCAACCACATCCGATCCAAACATATGCTCCGGCAATTAGTCCCGCATGACAGACTACCTGAAGCGCCATCATCATAATCATCATCATTATCATCCGTGGAAAATGGACCAATAAATCCTCTCCGGATATTTCGTTTTGATAGAGGTCTCTATGAAGCAATCAATCTGGCAACCATGTTGATTACAGCGAGGGTGGTAGTTGCAGCGCAGCGTGAAACAGCGAAGCGCCTCGAAATTAGACGGTTTCTTTGGGGCTGTTGGTCAATGGGCAGCATTCGGTCATTCGGCTATTCGATCGGTGATGTGAAATCGTCAGACGATGGTGATGATAATAATAGCACAACAATTACTGGTTGCTCGGTGTATGCAAAAGTGAAAAAAACCAAAGTTAGTGCGAGATGAATCTTCGATTGACTGAATGAAAGCGAGCGAGCATGGCGAGAGGAAAAGTCTCGTAAGAAGGTACACCTATTGTGTGACCCGCCAGCCAACACGGCGTGGTTGCCGTCGAGAAGGTGGAGATGAGCCCGCAAAAAGTGCAAGTTGGAATTGGCTAGGATTGCAACCGGTGTTTACAGCAGCTCATCGATCAGACTACAACGCATTGTTACGCAACGTTGACACATAGTATGTAATTGAAAGAAATGGTCGATTTATCGAATCGGGCGCATGTTACCAAACACTTTACGGCTGTGTACCTGCCAAAGGAGAGTGTTAATTTTTCGATTTCGAATACTGCGCGCGGGAATTAGGGTCGGCGTGATTGGCTATGGATGAGGAAAAATCGAGAGGCAGCAGCGGTTCATAACACTACTGACCGAAATTGTGCAAGTCAATAGAAGGTTTGCGCGTGAAGGGCCTGATAATGGATGAAATCGTGTTGTTAGCGGTTGGAAAAATTGGGGCATGTTTGTCTGGTACGAAAACATTTCTCGCTTGGAATATTAAACATCAGTCATCGCCAAGTTCCGAAAATGCGCATCGCCTGTAGGATGTAAATTAATAATGCATTTTTGCGTTTCTCGCCCGCCATTCATGCAGGAAGCGCGCCAGCCAGACTGGCTGATCAACGAACTCTCATCTCTCATTATTCGCATACGTAAAAACTCCAGAACATGTGGCCCAGACCCAGACGAAGCAATTGAAAACACATACAAAAGATTCTCCCGTCGTCGCCGTCGTCTTGCTCGCTAGTAGCAGCCACCAGCAAGACGTTCAACCCTGCCACAAGTGATGACTGTATTCATGATAGAGATATCAAAAAAAAAAAACAGCTCCACCCCGACAAGCGACGACCGACAACACCTAATGCGACCGCCGGCTCCAAGGGTAACGTTCTCGACACAAAGAACTGAGACTTAGGGAAGTCGCTTTCGATGAGGATAGTGAGCTACTTAATAAATCCCATAAGCTTTGCCATCCGCCGCCGCCTGCTACACCGGTATGGACGCGAAGATGTTCCAGCTTGATCCGTTCGTTAATGGGAGGAATTGTAGATTTCCGTGCGGCACTGTCAACAGCAACAATGATGCTAATTCGAAACGTGATTCGAGAAATTGATGATTTCTAGCCTTTATCCGATTGACAGAGAAGTTGCCTAAATGAGGCGTTTGATTGTTCGGTTAGAATGTGACGAGAATCTGGTCGTAGAATCTGGTTTCAATATGGGGTTTAATTTCCAGGAGATATAATCGCGTCGTTAGTGGTAGCTTCTGGCTCAGTCTAAAGCTCGTATTTTCGCGTTGAAGATTGAGTTTAAGTTCCAGTGGGAACATGATTATCACGTTTTGGAGAAGTTCAATTGTTTATTGGAGATACATATTCCCAGGTTATATGAAATTAATTTGAACTATTGTTTTTACTATCCGTTCCGCAAGATAGATGATACGGACACTTTGTTTCAAATGAAGGTTACTTGAAAACCCACAAATGGCCGCCATTGCGGTTCTTTTGCCTTGCCACTATGAATTTAAGGTGCACACATATTTCAACAATTTTCATCACAACCTACCGAGCGAACTGTCACTTAGAAATGAAAACATGAATGAAGAAGGAGTAACCCGCGCATACAGTAGCTTCCAGTGGATTTCAAATTTGACTGTACACTAAACTGTCCATAAAAACATATCTGCCTATGTAGATTTTCATCACCTATATTTTGCACTGTGCACTGAAAGTATCATGTATACACCGGTATAAACCAATTTCGATCATTTCATATATCAATTCTATTCGAAAACTGAAACGTACAAACTAGTAACAAAAGAACAGAATTCATTTGTAACACACACACACAGAAGAAAAAAATCACCTTTGTCAGTGCAAAAATAATAGGTGTAAGCCAGAAGCAGAATATGTGTGCGTTAGTTAAATTCCTAGGGCATTCTCAACGCTGGTCTAAATCGTGGTGTGGACCTAATTTTTCAGACCAATCGCAAAAACAACGTTGCACCAGTTTTGTAAATTTGGTTTTATACCGGATCTATTTTGCATCGTTTTAAATCTGGTATATATTTTGATCTATTCTTGCAGCATTTTGGAACAAGAAAAATATCGTTCCAAAACAAAACTCTACCTAAAGTTGCTCACGGTGCTAGCGAATGGCCTTTTCGTTTCATTCCTAAATAACGAGTGGTTCTCTTCGTTTTTTACAGCCACTGCATTTTCCGGAAAACGCTGATTAGTTCGGAATGAGGAAGCTCCCGGAATTGTGACAACAGTCGACTGGCAAATTCCGATTCCGAAAAATCACGAAGTCATGAAGGTTCCGGAAATAAAAAATCATGAAATCGGTTTATTGATGGATTGGTCTTGATTAGCACTCGCATATACTGCCGTTCTACGCATAATTGTCCCATCTTCTATGGGGTTCCCTATATAAATGGGACAGTTATGCTTATAACGGCAGTATAGCTCATACTGATAAATTTTAGAGATGTCTATTATATTGAAACATTCGGTAGGTTTACTGGGGATCAGGATATTCAGGCTCATCATCTGGGAAAGGGGATACATTTTACTATGGCAGTTTTGATGAGCTTTCAGAAGGAACCGATGCTATCTTGAAGATAGATTCAATTCGTATTTCTTGGAGGTAAAGTTTGAAAAATCTTTGATTTTTTCAGTTATTGATAATATTTAATTGCATGCTCTATAGCGTTTAGACAAACATATGCTTTTCTCGGCAAATACATGAATTGGTCAGAACTTATATAAGCTTCTAAAAACTGAACGAACTCTTAAAAGCTTATTTTCTGAATAACTGTGAACTTCGGGACATCTATGAAGATTGGGTGGACATATAATGAACTTGACAGAAGTTGATTAAGCTTCTCAGAAGTTGAATAAAATCATTGTAAGTTTCAAGATAATCATGAAATTTGCTCTTTCTCTCTCTCTCTCTCTCTCTCTCTCTCTCTCTCTGTGTCTCTTTAAGAAGAGAAGTGGTGGAACTTCAGAGAAGTCCATTGCATTGCCGAAACATTTTTAACCTTTCTGGAAACTTGGATTCAAAAAGTTTACTGATGATCCATGGAGTAGAAACGATTTTCTGGAAATTAAGGCAAATTTTTAGGAGAAGCAGATGTAGCCAGAATTTCACTAACATTTTAATAATTTACGAGACATTGAACAAAATCTGGGACGTTGCAAAACGATTTGCAAAACGTTTAATAAGTTGGTGGAATTTCTGTGAAATAATTAGCATTTCCGAGATTTTGTTAAATCTTACAGGCACTTTTTAGAATCTTCAAGATTATGATACGGTGGAAATTCCTAGAAATTGATTGAACATTGAAAAAGTAGTTGATTTTTTTATTCTCGTTTTGATTTGATACGAAAAATAATACAGTTATAAGAAGTTTAAGTTCTTACTTAAAACTTAAGTACCCTGAGCATTTGGGATGTTCCTGAATAATTGGAAAGTTTCTCAGGATGTTCTAACTTCTAGGAAGCCTCTTTAACTTATGGATAAGTTTTTGGAATGTTTCCTAATTTTATTAGAATGCCCGATAAATCCTTAGAAGTTTCCTGCATTTCTGGGATATTTTATAAAATTCTGCAAAGGCTCCCAATCTTTGGGGAGTTTTCGAAAAATTTTGAAAGGTTTCAGGACTTCTGAAAAATTTCCTATATATCAGGGAAGCCGGGAAAGTTCTCTGATCTTGTGGAACTTGAGAAGTTTCCTGAACCTCTTGGGTAGTTCTATGAATTTCTGAGAAATACCAACAAAAATCTGATAAGTTTTTGAACTTCTAGGAAACTCCCGAATTTCTGGAGAGTTGCATGAACCTCTGGAAAGAACCCTTAACTTTTGGAAAGTTATCAGAACTCATGTGAAGCTCTCTGCATTTATGGAAAATTACCTGAATTTCTGGGGAATACCCTGAATTGCTGTTGCTGAACTTCTGGGAAGTTCCCTGATTTTCTGAAAAGTTCCCTGATTTTCTGGGATCTTCCCTTAATATTAGGGAGAATTGCAATACTTCAGGGAACTTATTAGAAGTATCCGAAACTTCTGATAAGTTCCCTGAGTTTCTGGGAAGTTAACTGAGCTTATGCGATTTTTTTCAAACTTTGGCAGGCCTTTTCGTTCATTAATTTCTTCACCTCTTCTGGTGTTGTGGGACGCAAATACTGCGGGCCGTATCGTTTTTTTTTTGTTTCTCCGCTGCTAAAATACAAATCGGCATTTTCTAATATCGTTTAAATGAAAAGCATTCATTCACACACACTCACATCCAGCCAAAGAAAAGAGCAAGTATTCCTCGTCGTCTGTTAACAACGCACTACTGGCAGTAACAAATATTTGGTCAAACCCCAATCCAAGGCAAAAAGTTTGCGAAAAATCTGCTATCTTTGAAAAAAAAATTCTGCTCTCTGATGTTGAATAAATAACAGGATGACAGGTGCTGGGGGGTTTAACAACAAGAAATACAACAACGGTCCGGGGAACGCAATTCAAGTTCTGCTGATGCAAATCAAGTACAAAGTTGTTCCAAAAATAGACCACTGCTGAAGATGTCCTTAGTATTTAGTTGTAAATCCTTTGCGTTTCAATTGTTTCATAGAATCCTCGAGTTTCTCACGTGTCTGTTCTGGAATTACGAACCAAGCCTTTTTTTATCGCATTCCACTAGTCTTCACAAATGTTATGTTTAAAGTTAGCATTTTTTCTCTTGACCTCATTCCAAAGATTTTCTATTGGATTAAAGTCAAGAGATTCGGCAGGCCAGTCCAAGAGATCGATTTTCTTTCCAATAAACCACTGCTTCGCCTTGTATGAACCAATGGCGTGTCTTATTCTGCATAAGACAGCATTATTTCATTACAAGATGCCCAGGTACTCCGTATGTGTCATAATAGATTGTATCCAGAGAGGACCAACAGAGGACCAACAACATACCTCGAAAAACACCCCCAAACCATAATATGGTTACCACCGTATTTAATGGTTTTGTTCGTGTGTTGTGCAAAGAACTCGCTATTTCTAGAACGTTTTATATAGTATTTGCATGTTCTTGAGTTGTGTGAGCATTGTGCATTGTCTTGAAATGATTTTTTTATTCAGTAAACCTGGTCTTTTTTCACAAATTTTTCATCCAACTGGTTCAAAAGGTCACAATGATAATCAGAGTTGATTGTCTTACCAGGTTGAAGATGATCTATCAATACAATTCTTTTCGCATCCCAAAACACTGATGCTAACACCTTCTTGGTAGATTTCTGGACACGAACTCGCTTTGGAGCCGAAGTGCCTGGATCACACCACTCCTTAGCCTCTGGTTTGGATTCAAGATCATGGTGATAGACCTCATGCATAGTGGTGAAGTTACGGAAAATCTCAGTTCAATCCCATCTATCAAATATGCAGAATACCAGAAACGTTCAGAAACCTTGCAATCTATTTGCAACATTCTTTCAAGAAATAAATACCACATTTGCTGAAGAAGATCGCGAATGTGAATATTGCGATTTCTTCCCAAAATGTTCAAGGGACATTGGAGTTAGTCAAGTCGACTTTCATGACAGCATACAAGGTTTGAATAATTTAGACGTTTCTAAAGGTTTTGGCCCTGATGGAATACCACCCGTATTTATGGAAAACTTAGTATTGGAGTTTACAGCATCTTTTGGCTTTTTAATATGTTACTGAAATCTAGGATCTTTCCCAAACTATGGAAAAGTTCCTACATAGTACCTATTTTTAAAAGTGGAAAAAAAAATCTGACATACGTAACTATCGTTGAAATGCCATTTTATCTTGCATTCCCAAACTTTTTGGAACTATTATTAATGAAAAATTGTTCACTCAAAACAAAAACAAAATGACTACCAAGCAACATGGATTCTTCAAAGGACGATCAACTAGCACAAATTTACTGGAATTCGTTAACTACTCTCTAATAGCAATGGACAATGGTAACCATGTAGAAGCTCTTCATACAGACTTCAGCAAGGCTTTTGATTGCATTGACATACCCATGATTCTTTTTAAATTGCTGCAAAAAATGGGAATTGAGCCAGGAATTCTCAAATTGATCGAATTCTATCCCACTAACCATCAACAAATAGTAAGATTTCAAGGGAAGAAATCAAACCCTATTCAAGTAACCTCTGGAGTCCCCCAAGGCTCTCATTTAGGCCCCCTCTTATTTATTTTGTTTGTAAATGACGTTTCCTTTATTCTTAAAAGCATTAATTTTTTTGTTTATGCTGATGGCATGAAACTATTTTTAGAAATAAGAAATAAAGAAGATATCATGACATTCCAGAAGGAAATAAACGTATTCTATGTCTGCCCGTGCAGGACCGAATAACTTGATAACTGACCTTGGTACTTAGGAGCTCAGATTAAGAGGCAAAATAGCTGAGGATAATACCATGAAATTGGTTCCCACAATGTTATGCGAATATCAAATTTAGGTAAGACAATACCTAAATAGTACCTCTCAGGTATTCCCAGGTATCCAAAATAACAAGTTTTGTTATTCGAGAGATATTTTGCTTGCAATTCTTAGGTATTTTGCTCAAGTATTTTTCCTCTTAATCTGAGCTCGTTTATACCAAGGCCAGTTATCAAGATCTAAGTTAGGTATTCATATATTGTTGTCTCCTGCTCGGGTGGTGTAACAAAAGTCTTTTACAGCTAAACGTAAAAAAATGTAATTCGATAACTTTTAGTAGGGAAATCGCAGAACATCCTTTTTATTCCTTCGAAATTGCTTCAAATGTTGCTCAGGAAGTCGAACGTGTATTTGTTGCATTGTTAACCCATTGTGGACACGGTTTTTGAAACCCGAAACTTTATCCAAAATATGCCATGGAGTTCCATGTAAGATGCCTGTGGTCTCAGCTTTCACATCCACAGTGGATCGATGATCTTTCAAAACCATATCCTGTATTTTCGCTATGATTTCTGGTGTTGATGCACTTTTTGGACGTCCTGAGCGTGGCTCGTCTTCGACGCTTGTACGGTCACGCTTAAACTCCAAAACTCATCGGTGAACGGTTGAAAATCAGGAAGAAGACACCTTAAATACTTTCACTATTCTTGCATGGATCTCAGTAGCAGATAAATCTTCCAAAACAAGGAATTTATTCACTGAACGATATTCGGATTTTTTCATTGTTTAAAAATACATTGACACGTCAACTTCAATTGACTTTTAAACAAAAAATGAATTTAAAAATCGAAATGAAATTTTAAGTAGGTTCTTATGAAAGGTGAAATATCAAAATGACGTTGAAATTTTGGTTTCTCTACTGCTCCATAGATGTCGCTTTCGAAACTTTTTAACTAACCTAGTCAAAGAAAAATCCTGTTTTAAAATTGTGAAAATTAATACCCAAGTAGCACGCTACGGTCATTATTAAAGACTGGACTCGGAAAAAATGAGACACACAAAAATGGTCACCAAAAATTCATTTTAAATCGGATACTTCTCAAATTTTCTGGGATTAAATAACTATATATTAGCTATGTTTTGGCATAATTTATTTATTGATTTACCTCCCCCAAGTCGTCCATGACGAGACAGCCTGGCTTGACCAGCCACTCACGGTACAGCTTCCCCGCACGCAATTTAGCAACCGTGTTTTGCTTGTCAGTCTGGTTTGGCGCCTTCCCGACCTTAAAAACACGTAGCCCAGCCCGCTTCATGGTCTGCTGGACGAACCACTTCGACGAATTGACCTTTTTCGCCACGTCTCGGGTGGAAAGGTTCGGGTTATTCTTAAAGTACTGCCTTATCTTCCGCGCCTTCTCTGGGTATTCCGTTTTCGGTTTTCGGCCGCTTCCAGCGCGCCGCTCGATGGTATTCGTCTCCTGGAACATCTTCACTACGCGGGACACGGTGAAATGGTGGATTCCAAGCCTTTTGCCGATCCATGTGTACGACTGACCAGGATTATCGATCACCGCGCCCAAGATTTGCTGGCGTAGCTCTTCTTGTTTCGAATGCATCTTGAAAACTACTTGACAGATCGCGATAAAATTTTGCACACATAAACGTAACTCTAAACTAGTATTACCCAAAATTTCATTAATTTTTAGCCACGCGATAAAAAGTTACACCCAAAACAAAGTGTCGCATTTTTTCCGAGTTCAATCTTTAGTTGTAGTAACTTGATTATAACTTAGCGAGTCATATTGATGTTATCTCAACCAAATGGCAACAATTGTGCTACTAGGGTAAGTTCAAGTTGATTTCCCAAGTATTTCTAACAAAGACTTTACAATCGAACACCAATCGATTTGTTCTGAAGTTCGAAGGATTAATCTTATCCCAACTACTTTCAATATGACTCTGGTTTTTAAAATGATAAAGCACTTTTTCATGTTCACACGGTGCCGGCGTGAAGTGAAGCCGTTAGTCCCGGCCTATGTGTTGATGGGTTCGAAACATAGGGTCCAGTCTCCCTGGGGTGTCGAACCAGATTTAGACTGAAAATCACGTAAATACAAAACAACAACAACAACTTTTTTTGTGTACTGTCTTTGAATGTTTAAACCCAACAACAATATTTTAGTTGTAAGAATTCACTTTTTCATCTAAAGAGAGGATAACAATTAAAAATTTCAATTAACTTTCATGGCAGAATGGATTTTCATGAACTAACTAACTAACTGATAAGAATAATGAAAATATTTCATTTTTTAAATGTACATTTGTGCTATTTGAAAAAGAAAAAGCTTTTAAATCCTACAATTAAACGAAATTCATCAACAATCACTATGACCAAATACCGAAGGCGCCAAAAATTGTACAAGAAACTGACATCGGCCCGTGGCCTGGTTCACTGCAAAGCGTTCCATTTTCGAGCAAATCCTTCTCGTCCTCCTCGTAAATCAGGTATTTCCCAACTACGGATCAACCTCCTACTGCAGTTTATTTTGACAGGGCCCCGCAGTCGATGACCGGCAGCCGAAATTCAATTCTATTTACACTTTACGAAAACAATTCCCAAGCTTAAACGTTTCACCCGCCCATAAGCCTGAGTCGGAACACAGGCGAAGGAAAAAGTGGAAACAATCTCAGACAGAAACGCCAAAACAGACGTGACACGATTCGGTGAATCGAAACGCACCCCACGACGATGACGACCTCACCCAAACAACGCTAATAGAGGCTAAATGCTTAATAATCCATCTACGGATCTGTCCCCCGAAACGGAACTCGGCGAAAACAATAACAATGACGTGAATTAAAATAAATACCAAAGTAAGAACAACAACAAATCTGAACCCAAATATACATACCGAAACAAACATAAGCAAAACAAAGACCCATAGGGAGAGAGGACCAAAAACAAGTTTACCGAAGAAGGCAAAGACATACACCAGTCGTGTTTCTTTTTTCTTTTGTTTACGAAATTACCCGTCGTTTGTACCTCCATGCCAAGACGCTGGAGTTGTTCCGTTAAATTTGTCGTAACACCACACACGCGTGTAGCTAAGTACCTACTACTAGGTATGAGAGATCTTCGTGTCATCGTGGTTCTGTTCTTTGTTCTCCACTTGAGCGAAAAATCCGATGATGGATATTGAGTGCGTCGACGATTTGTCTCGGCTCAAGGTCTCCGGGGGGAGAGGCAGTAGTCCAGAGTCAAAGGTGCCTTGCTGACCATCATCGATCGATCGCATCTCGGTGATAGTAGTTGGTCTTTCTCTCTTCGTCACCAGAACAAGAATCAAGGAGGCTTGTTGAGTATAATATCTCCTGTGTGTGATGATGAGATGATGCACCGATGGTCGTGGAACCGTTATAAGTGAAACGGCTCTGGTCGGTAACGATTGCTTTATCACGGTCCAGGAGAGTGTATTGGTCGATCCAGAATTTAAGTTGAACAAAGATAGCATGGAAAGCATTTGTTTTTATATGCTTCTTTACAAATCCATTTTGCTTTCAGAAAACAGTAAAAAGTGGGTGCCTAGAGTATCCTCCATGATTAAGGATCGGTGTAAATCTTAACCTAAATCAAATACCGCGACGTGTGGGCGGCGTCGATCTTAGAAACTCTTTCAAGTACGTCACTCCATCATTGAAACAACTCTAACGGTCCAACGTTGTAAGTGACGAAGCATTGCGCACTACCCTCATCATTACAATTTCGAACTGCTGTCGAAATGTCCTTCAAGATGGTCGCGCTGATGATCGTACTGACTCTAGATTTTAAAGATCCACCAGCAGCTTGAGCGCGAGGTTTGGCGAGGACATTTCTGCAATAATTTAACAATTTGGTTGTGATTCGAATTTTCGTTAAAACATAACAATGACTAATTGAGATTGGTCTGGGTTTTGCTTGAACATTCTCGATTGTTGCGGTCGGTCATTGATCCGCGGGCACAGAAGACTTTGAATTTCAGATAGAGTTACGCGCATCGTCCGAAAAAGTTGATCGGTCTATCTCGTAATCTGCAGTTGATGCTAAATTTAGCAATTGTCGGGTGCATTAGATAGTTGTCCGAAGCGGTGGAAATTTGATGAAATATCTTATTAAATCCAGCAGCTTTACGAGACGGTTTCGTTTGACGATAGAGGTGCGAATTATAAAGTGAGCGGTGCACATTTTAGAAAGTCTCGAAAGACAAATATTGATGATGGCCTGTCCAAACAAGGTTGTGACATTACTTTACATCATAGTGTTCACTTCAAAGTGGCGGTCAGTAATTTTCGTTTTTAAAACTTTTTTTTATATTACGAAACATTCGTACTGTCATCTGACACAGCACAATGCTGTTGTGTGTGTACTATATTTTCGGTTCAATTCACAAATTCTCCAAATGGGCATACGAATTTTCGTTCTGTTTAGTATATAAATACGAAAATATTACATTATACATTATATTACTAACGAATATTTCGTTCGTACAACGAAACATATTTCATCAAAAAGTAACAATATTCATTTCAGACAAATACCCCTCCCAACAAAATAGGACGCTATCCATCTACCCTGCCGATGCTCAACAACATGAAATCCTACTTAAAGTTGGGCAACAAAGTTGCAACCAACACAATAAATTAATAAACCAACTTCATCACGAAAGCCGTCTCCGTTCGCTGCAGCAGTCTGCATGTCAATATCACTTCCGGCGGCTCGGCTCGGCTGGCAAAAGGTTCGTTTGTTTAGCAGCGCGGTCGATAGGCAACCGCGAGTCATCAACCCATGTCCGTATTGACGGGGCTGCAAGATAACGCTTCGGTGGAGAAGTTTTCTTTCACCATCGACGTCGACGGCGTGGCGCTCACCCCGAAGGTCACGGCCGCACACATATGTACAACAACATAGCACGGGCGGACGCTTTATGATTGAATCACACTCTTGTTGTTGGCCTTCCCAAGTTGAGTACGGTCGATGGAAATTGAGAGGTGACGAAAGCACTAGCCTTCCCTTGTTCTTGGCCGATGTGATTTTTGTTAAATTGAGACCACCTGTTGTTGGAGGTGGCTGGAGTTTTGGACTGGAGACTGGTGGTTTGGCCTGTGGTTGTTCAATCATCATCAAGTGTGCTATATGGATTGGTGGTTTGCCAGAGAACCGAACAGCCCATTTTCACTGCAGCCAACATCTCATAACACGCAACGTCAGAAAGATTCATTGGTTGTCAATACAGACGTTTTGTACCCCGTGGTAATAAACGTCAGGCGGGCCTTATTCAAATATGGCCCGTGATAAGTTGCATACTATCAAACGCTAGTAATAGGATAGGGTTGCCAGGGTTGAAATTTCGTTAAAATTTCGCCAAGAAATTTTTAAATCTTAACATGTACCATCAAGCTCTTGATCCACAAAATGTTTTATTAAGGAGGGAAGTACCCGTAGTGGCAAAAAAACCCTCCTCTCGGATATGTGATCTCCCCGCGATGGGGTGGGGTGGTGGGGTTGGGGGCAACGCCATAAGCACTGAGATGGAAACCAAAAACATATTCTGACGCGGTGTCATCCTATCTGGGAGCCTTAAATGCCTGTGCAGTTTGATAGGGCTCTTTCCTCAGTAATGAGATGATGAACCGTAGCCACGCTTAAATATAAATCTAGCTAGATAGGTATATGTTGATAGACAATGTGTTCAAGATTTTTGACATTTGTATGGGATCGACTGTTGTACTCACTGAGTAGAAGTTTTATCAAAACTAGGAACGTGGCGCAATTCGTATTTTGTTATTTCTCATTTCAATGAGCCATAATAATAATACCACACGTTATAACGAAATATTGAAAAGACAATTTAAAAAAAAATGAAAACAGACGAAAGAACTCAAAATTCTCAAACGTGGCTCCTCCGCTTCATTTGCAACAGCGTCGAAAAAAATTACGCAACGATATAATCAAAGGGGTGGCGTAGAGATTTCTCTAAATCTACTTTTTTGGGATTTATTTTGGGAGTTTAAAAACGGTGCACATCAAATTGGTATCATATATATTTTTGGGGCAATGCTTTAAGAAATAAAAGTGATTTTTTCTTCATGTCCGTAGTCAATCTAGAGGAGTTTTTAGGCGCTTCAAAATAAATGCTGGATGAAGAAAATGAGTAAACTATTTGTTTTTTCGTAATCATTTACGCCAATTTGAAAATCATGGTTTCGAGAAAACTCCTTTTAAAGATTGCGCCGACCACTTTCACGTGACATATCTTCCACAATATTAAAAATCAGCCTTCTAAATTATACAATAATTTTTTTAAAGCATAAACCTATCGATTCTAAACTATGCCATGCAAGTTTGTTCGAGCGACACGTTGCACAAAGATGAGTGCAAAACACATTCATTTGCCTTCATTGCTGTACGGCTGAGTACCGCCACGACAACTG